>JAAFCF010006596.1:1470385-1482788 GCA_013389785.1 Helicorthomorpha holstii | reverse complement strand
ATTTTTCGATTCACACATTTTTAAATAAGGCAATGATAACTACTTACAATAAAGAGATCCCAAGTTTAACCGAAACTACATTGCGAAAACAAAATGAATCGTGTCAGAGTTAGATTGGTTTACATAATGCAATCTATTATAATCATGGTTAACAAGATTTGTAATTGAGACGCTTTACTTTCTCACCGAATTTAAATTTTATTTCCTACTTAGTGAAATCATGCAAATTATTTTAAAAGTTTTCTAATAATTGAAAGTTAATCACAAGAGTTGCAAATTAAAACCATCACTTACTCGTATACATTTGCAAGGACACAACAATTAAACTATTCTCAATTTTTGCCTTACAATTTTTAATCGACGTATTTTGTGTGGTAAAATTAAGCAAATGCCACATCAATAAGCAGCATCAAGACAAAGTACTTATGTACTTTAAAAATTATGCTGAAGATTTATAAAGCTAAAACAATATTATTGACAAAAAGTGGGTATAACCGATTGTTATGAACATAATTAAAACTATCAATTAAACTCAAAAAAGTTTAATTAAACGTTTGTTGCTTTCACTCATTACGTTTCAAGCGTATAAAAAGCCAGCTTGTTACTCAAAATACAAAACTGCGATTTTAGCATACTGAAAACATCAATCCATCATGTTAAAACGTTTTTTTTTTTTTTGGGAAACAACTGACTCTCCATTTCTTAACCAGATTGAATAATTTTGATATGGCACTCTCAATCATTTCAAATCTTAGCTCACTACATAGTAGTAAAAGCTTCTCGCTTTATATTTACAAAATTAAATTACTAATATATTTACTTATCCCTCTTAACAATATCTTATGTTAAGACTCGTTTCCGGACTAAAATAAATCACAAATTCCCGGTTATCCCTTTGAAATGTGCTGATCGGTTGTAATTGACCGCGCAAAATGTTTTAACCAACTTAATTAATTTGCAGTTTTGTTTCTTTTAAAGTTGACCAACAAAACTTGAATTAGTTGTGTTAGACGCATGAAATTGTGTGTAGAGTTACAGTAAATCTTCTGTTTTGGTTGGTGCTTCGGTTTAGCCGTTTACACATCATCACCAGAAAATCCTTGTAATCTCAATCGTGTCTGAAGTGGAGTTGCTTCAGGAGATCCGATTAAGAAATCATCCGCATTACTCTACAAATACATTAAATTGAATTAAAGTTGAGTAACAAACAAACGGCAGATCGCATGCCAATTTACAAAATATAACTCAAATCTAAATAAAATGTAAACGAAAATTTAAAACTGAGTATCAATTTTTAAAAGTAGCACATACTTATGCAATACTTCTAAAAAGCATAATTTAGGCTCTAAAGCATTAAAACATTATGACAATCCTAAAAATTAAACGATGAGCAACATACCATCTACATAAAATTATGGTCATCCACAGATACAAAAGAAGGTCTAACACCATTATGCGATTCCTCCTGCACAATTGCCAGCATACAAAAAAAAGACAAAAAACAAAAACAAAGTCAATATAAACACATGCAAGCCAAAGACATTTCTAACAATTATAAACGTGATGGTGAACATCCATTATAAAATATCAAACATAAAACAGTGAATATCTAAGGTGAAAAAATAATAAAACTAGTGTTTTAAGTGTATGCATTTAATTTTAAGTTGCATACTTACGCGATTTGGTGGAAAAGTATGGCAGTTGACATCTAATTCGTCAATACACAACTCAATGTCGGAATCCTCTTCCCTTGTGTTAGAAGGCTAAAATAAGATGATTAATACCAGCTAACTGTTTCGTATTTAAAAAAAGTTACTTGTGATAATTGCTGATTGGTTGTTAGAATCCTTGCTAAAGGTGTACAGCAAACTGGTAAGGTTTCCAATAAAGTTGGACGACAATGCGTTAACAGCGGTTTCATAAGTCTAATTACGATTCAAATATACTTTAAATTTCAATTTTGAAATGGTCTATTATCAAAATTTAAGTTACTTGACGTCAAAACTGCACCATATCCGAACCAACCAGGCTTTTTCCACACTTCTATTTACACTTCTTTGTGATTCATGACCATTCTGAATAAATTATGTATTAGAAAAACACCCATATTCATTCCATTAGACATAATAAATACAATATTTAAGATATAAATATAGTAGCGAAATATACAGTACAAGATGCCCAAAATAGCAAGCATTACATGTCATAGGTATAATAATGAATAAATTTGTTACATGCAAACTAAAAGATACTACACCAAAGCGGTTGCACATACCCTCAATTCCATGATTTTACATACCTGAAATGAAGGTAATAACTTGCATAAAATGTTTACTAATTATCAAACAAATGCGGTTAACAATTGTTAGGTACTGAATAAAGATGAATGAAGTTTAGTACGATAGTTTTATTAACTATTTTGTATTGAATAATAAGATTCGATTAAACAAATGCTGAAATATAAATTTAGTCATGTTTAAAACAAACATTGTTCATGCAACCTTAAGGTTAAGGAAAATAATATGACACCTATATCTCACTCAATAAATAATTAGTTTTTTTTACTTTAAACCATACAGCTACTAACTAAATTTCTGACACAATCAAAACAACAGCATCCCTCTATTATTTCAAAAATGTGATATTGACAGTTAATGGCAAGAGTGTCAAGGTACAAAAGTTGTATGAAGAATTATTATTGTTTGACAGTCAAATTGCAGTCATGCAAAAGAATTATTTAAGGCTTTTAGCGTGATTATACTTTATCAAAGTCACTTCAAGGTTAGAGTAACAATTAAAAATTGCAAGCACATGCCTTTTGTTAAATAAATAATGGCAAGCAAAGATATAAAAATTGCTAAAAAGAGTTAAGCTGCATTCAAAATAAAATTCAACAATTTCACTTACAGTTCTGACGACTGTTGTGTTTGCAATGTCATGGTCTTCATCAACTCCAACTCTGTGCAAGAAAAACTAATCTTTACAACTACACTTACTATAATTTAAATGTAACTTACGGAATGCCCAACCAAGACAACAGCTGTGTTGTCAAGCCACCACATATAATTACAGTAACCATAACTATAATAGAAGTTGTAGTTAGCATAGTTTGTCTAGCCACTGATAATGTGTTTCGGATTGCCAGTGCAAATGCCATCGCTCCCCTAAGACCTAAATCATTTGAAGTTGGTATTAATTTTAAACAAGAAGCAATCAGTATTGTGTTTACCAGAAAAGAATAACATATGTTGGCAGTTGGACTGTATTTTTGGGTTTCTACCGAGATTTAGCAAGAAAGACAACGGATAGATGTTACACGCTCTAGCTAACCCAATCGCCAGCTATGAATTGATCAACATTAAGAAAATAAATTAAGTTTTGGTAACAGCTGTTAGATAAGATTTAAAAAACATCAAAATTTAAAACGAATTATTATAAAGGATACAAATGCGCTGCAAACAAATCCAGCATCCCATCGGTGTTTTGGGAACGTAAACATTGAAACTCCAATATAAGAAAATATAAAATTTTCTGCTAAAAAATTCAGCAACTCAAACAACTGTAAATAAACAAAGCAGTAATAAACTAATAAATGATTGTTTCAAAAACCTGTTTCGATATTTCATCATCAAAATTCAATAAAAAATATAATATAATATCTGTGAACGTTACTTGTTTGGTTCGCAACCTTGACTCAGCTGATAAATTATTATATGTGTAATGTGCTTGGCAAATACCACAAAATAACACAGCCACAATCCCTATAACATAATAATAATAAAACGTTGCAAATGAAACTGTAATAATAGTTAAATTTTGAAGTTTGCATGTCATGCTCACCAGTTAAATCGGCTGCTTCAGCCATCAAAAACGAGGAGTATGAAGCCAACACAAACAGAGCCGTTTCTAATAAAGGAAATTCCTGAACTTTTGTGTATTTAGTCAGCTGAATTTTATCATAAGACAAAAAAAATTGTTTTAGATATCAAAAAACAGAGCTTTTAAATTAAAACATGAAAGAAATTACGATTGCAGTACAACATCCAACGCTAGCACCAATGGCAAAGGAACCACATAATAACCCAACAAAAGAACCCAAGGCTTGGAAGAATGCACTACTCTCAAATCCACCACCAGAATGGGTCATGTACTTTTCCTCGTAATTCTGAATAGAGCTATAAAACATTGTGTTAATTGTGCAAATTATTATTACAAAAACATGAATTTACCTAGAAAGTGCGATGGCAACGACATCATTTAATACACTTTCCCCAAATACTAAAGCGTATACATTGACATCGACGTGAAGATCATGAAATATAGCCAACACAGTTACTAGATATTACAAAATTTAATATAGTAAAACTAGTGTGTTAACATTTCATAATCAACAATACCTGGATCTGTTGCAGAAATAATAGCACCAAAGTATAGACAGTCGTTGAAGGAAAAGTCAAGATGAGGCATCAACTGGACAAAGCCGTACATGATTGCCCTTTTAATTAACAAATAAATTAAATTAACTTAATAAATAAAGTTTCCTTTTAAAAATAAGTTATTTTCTTACGCCGTCGTAAAGCAGGAAATGGTAGTTCCCACCATTGCAAACGTCATAATCGCTCCAAGATTCCGAAAAAAATGTCTCTATAAATATTTAGAAACTGATTATAGTTCTCTACAAACATCCGGTCTTAGAATTCGTTAAAAGTAAATAGATAAAATCATCTTTTAAATACAAAAAACTATAAAAATTGTAAATATTAAGAAAATGTTTCCTTCCAAAAATCGCTTTTCTGTTTTAATAAGCTTCCGTGTTAAATCTAAAAAAAATTACTGTATTACTCGATTAAAAAATCACTGTATATTTACTCTTTTTAGACTGTATCCAGCTGAGAAGATAATTGGTGGCAGCAAAATGTTAAAAAAGATTTCAGAGTCAAATGTAGCCTGTACAAGAAATAAATTGTTTAACAATATTGCAGATAAATTCATATAAAATGTCTAATCTTGCCTTCTGATCAATCATCTTGCTTTGGGCATCGACTATTTCTCCTCGAAATATATATGCATAAGTTTTGTTTTGCTTGCTTCTTTCAGACGGTGGTGGTAACATTTCAAGCCAAAGTGTATCTGGTGGTAAAGTGCTGTTCAAAATCACATTGTTGGCTGAAACAACACGTAAGTGACTGACAGATGATTCTTCTCCTGCATAACGTATTATTGCCCCAACGATAAGACCTGTCAATAAAAAGAAACACAAAAATTAAAATCTCTATTGAAAGCCATCTAACTTAGTCTCGTTACTTTAAGAAACTTTCACAAAACCATTTTTAGTCACTGTTAACTACTAGCAACAAAATATAACATCACAACTCTAACTATGCCTATAGCAACTCTTTATAAGTTACTGTACAACTTCTAATTGATTACGTTGTTGCTTACATTTCAGTTTCACTTTAAAATCTACAGTACGGGCAATCAAAACTTCTTAAAAGTTTCACAACAGCAACGTGTATTTAATATAGTAGTAAATAAAAGATTAAAACTCGCTGACATCCAACAGATTAAATTTAAAATTAACAATGACAAGAACACAACTTGGTAAATTTGTTGTCTTTACATTTAAACCCAGTCATGCATTTGTACGTCATTTCAAATTGTCATTGACATAATCGTTTGTGAATTGCAGCGACAATAAAAGAATATTAAGTTATCCAAAAGCAATATAAAATGCAATGACATTGAATTAGTAACATTATCAAGTCTCTAAGAAACTGTTACACACATAAAAAGATAATCTTAATAAGTAAAAATAAATAGATAAAAATGATGACATCAACAGCTGCATGTAACATGGGGAATCTTTAATACAGAACTGCAATTATTTTTAATTATGATTTGTTTACACGCAAAAGATTGTGCATAGGTGAGGTATTTGTTTTCACATTGAGCAACGTATTGTGAATTTTTGTGTATAATTTTTGCAGAAATTAATGCCGTTAAAAATGAGATTTTCAACTGAAGTTATTAGAAGATAAATTAGTTAGGGTTTAAATGAATAATGTTACACTTTACCGTAAATGACAGCCAATCCAGTTTCGTGAAGATACCGTGCTCTCTTGTGTTTGAAAGCCCATATCGTAACCACCGTAAGAATCAACAAAAACACGTAAACTAATAAATTAAGACTATCAATCCGATGATTAGTTTTAGCTTTTTCGTCTAATTTAATATCAGACGGTGCTAGTCCTTGCGCTAATGTTGAAAACAGCAGCAAATTTAAACAGCAAATCAGCTTTAACGCCCCCATTGCAAATCACACATTCACCCTGGTTTTTCTACACACAAACAAGGATGATTACATTGCGATTGTTCGTAAAATTATTATGTGGAAAATGTTAATAGCCTTACCTTCTTTGAAGAAAAAAAGACTAGAAGCTGGAAATGCAAACCCTGAGCTTAAAAAGAGTTAATCCCAAGGCTCACATGACTCTTTAAAACCGGGAATAGAGACCGCCTACCTATTTATTTCCATTGCAGTCAGGAACGGTATACACACGGTATGTTGTCGACCATTGATTATTAAGCATCTATGAGTCAGGTCGCATTTGCTGGTTATTTTTATGACTAATGTAAGACACTCCTAAACCCATATTCTTAAGTCCTCATGGGAATACCTGGGAAATGAAATAAAATTACATAAGGCTAGTATGAATAAGACTAGTGGGATTTCTATGGGACAAAATGCAGAATACAGTCAATCATGCCATGTCAACATCAAAATAATGAAAACTAAATTAACTTTCAATTAAATTCAATGTTTAATATATATATTAAACCAAATAATAATTATGAAATATTTAAAAAATAAAATAATTACTTAATAAATCATGAGTTGGCAAGCTGGAGTTGTGCTTGAGTAGCCATGGCAACACTATCGATACTTCGTAGTCGATACCAAGTTATTAAAAACGAAAGTGTGTTATTTTACGTTAATTTAATTTTAAAAAAAAATTTTTGTATTTAATTTATTAATTTAGCTTTTAAATCATTTATTTACCATTTACAACGAAAAAAAAATCGCCCCCAGGTGGGCTCGAACCACCAACCTTTCGGTTAACAGCCGAACGCGCTAACCAGTTGCGCCACGGAGGCTTCACACAAATGCTCTCTCAAAATAGCCTGTGCCTTCTTAATACATGTATCTATAAGTACCTACGTATTGAAAACAAAACTTCATTAAATTAACTTCACATTTTATTCATTTTAACAGATTATATTTATGAAAAGAATCAAGATTATTAAATGTGCCTCCTAAACTATCATTGTGGTTTTAAATACCAAAATAAAAAATTTTGAAAACTAATTTAATTTAGTTACCTTTTATATGAATTATTTGGTTTGTCATTGATTTCGCATTACTATTCTGTCAAGATTCATTTAGTCGTTTACCGATGCCAAAACTTAAATTATGTCAATAGCTTTTTTATATTTTGATATTTACAGTTATTTATTTGTTGGCACTGAATAGTTAAGCCAAGCATAAAGTGCCTTCAATTTATTAGGCACAATTGGGTATTGTAAAACCATCCTAAACTGCCTCTAATTTATTGTTGAAACGGCCAAATTTTAGTTAATTGCACTCAATGGTAACATTAAAATACACTTAAATGGTTATTAATAAAACATGAACTGTTGGAGTGTTGTCTAGTGGAACCAAGAACACTTGAGGGAAAAATAAAATATTTTTACAATTTTTTTTATACTTTTTATTTTTCCCTCATAACTCATATTGTACTTGTGTTGTTGTAAGAAAAAGTTTGTCTAAAAAATTGCCAAGAAAAAAATGCTGATGATGAAAGCAACAATTAATATTCCAAGAAGTGAGTGAGAGGGACCATTAATAATATACAGGGTGATTAAACGATGCAATAGCTGAAATTGCCATGTCATATTATGAAACAGTGCTTGTCATGCAACAATAGGATATAATATGAAACTTTAAAATTGATTTTATCTACTTCAATGACTTTTTAAAATGTTGTAATTATTTTTAAGACTATTATATAAGTATTGGATTCGCTTTCTTCGATTAAATTAGTTGATTGAATCTTTTTAAGATTATGCTGGGTGATTATCTCTATCCTCCCCAAAGAAGAAAGACCAAAGGAACTTAAATTAAGATTCATGATAAACAGGAAGAAAGACCTCACAACCAAGTTGTACCATTAATTCCACCCTGTAATATACAATATTTGGGCCATTTGCAACTACTATTAAAAATATATTTCCTGCCATTTCTAGTACAAAACACGTAATGGGTGTTAATGTGTATAGGCTGGCGTAGCAATTAATAATTATTACACTAATCCATTAAAAAAATCTTTGCCCCCAAAGGGTTTGTATATGTAAATAAAATCAAAATAAAAAATGATGATAAGAGCCCATACATATTATACAGTATGTTGATAGGAAAACTAATCAGCGATCAATTAACAGCTTCTATACGGTATTTGAGGCATTAAGAGACCCGCAATTTACAGAGTGATTAGTAAATTACATAGTATAACACTCCAGTAGGACCGCAAAGGAGAAATGAATTGAGGATAGGAGAATGGTAGTTAATGTTTGGGATTTTAAGATCACTCTGTATACAATTAGGACCTCCTTTATATGGCATCAAAGTAGATGTATAATCTTCTTGCAACAACTTTTGCCATTAATATTCATGAAATATTCATCACATACACTACAATATGAATGGGGTGTACGTACAGTATACCAACCCATCTTAACATAACTTCTTAAAAACATAAACAAAATATTTTTTAAATATTAATTCAACAAAATACTGTATGCATTAATGCTATTTACATTTTTACAACTATAATTATGGAAACACAAACTGACTGTAAATCTCAAGTCCAATTTTTAAAAGGTTTTCATCATAAAAGTACTGTATGTAATCAATAAAGAAAATTTGATTATTTTCAATAGAAATAACAATTTATAGAAATTTTGAAGATTTCAAATCTTACTTAATTTTTTTTTGCCATATGTTTGAGAATAAGTTCCGTCTTTAAGACACTTTTTATTGTTTTTAAGAAGTTTTATATGTATTTTAGACACTTTTTACGTTCTTGTATTAAAATAATTTAGCTGTATCAGCATTTCAATTGGCTATTATAGTATACATAAGATTTTTTGAGTATAAAATCGTTAGCTTAGGTGTTGAGTTGCTTAATAATCTTGTTGAAGTTTCATGGAGCTGACATAAGCGCTCCCATCATCTATTGATACTTTCTCAAAGCGTAAATTCTCAACGTCAAATTCATTTAACGCTCGTTTTTCGTGCTGGATACTAGCTTACTAAATTGTCAGGTATTTTACAATGCTGCATTAATGATAATTATTACAAGATTTTGTTTTTCAGTTTACTTAGAAAAAAAACAATGTATCTTAATAATTTAATGTTATTTCATTGTAAACGAAATTCAATATCTGCTGGGATAATTGTGTTGTTTTTAATGGAAATATTAAGTAAACAAGGTAAGATTTTAAAGATAAAATTAAGTTAAGTATTATAAATGTATTTAATTTTTGGTTTTAGTTGTTTTAGCATTGACATCCAGTCAATCAAATTGCAATTTTGAAAAACTTGAAATTTGTCACGCTCCACTTTTTGCTAATAATGAATATACTAGTATTATTGCAGTTAACAAAACTCAGCTACTAAAAGTTTGCAAGTAAGTTGAATTTGTATTTAAATAATATTGTTACTAAAGTATAAAAACTTAAAATTTGAGATTAATAAGTGCAGCATAATTTTGCAAAATAAAACAGTTTTTCTCAAAATTAAATAATTATATTGTTACTAAAATATTTCTAGGTTATTGTAATCTATTTGTTTTTGCTAATAGACGAATAACTCCAGTGGTTGAATGCGCAGATGATGTTTTATCTAAATGCATTAACATATCTGAAAATGCCATTGGAATTGATAAAATGTTTTTGGGATTGAGAACATTTCTAAATAACGTTTGCGATGAAAACAGCCAGATTTCTAAAGGTTTGAATCTAACATTTGTCCAAACTTTATAAGTTCTTTTAAGTGTTATTTTATATAATAATTGCAAAACAGACTATTTGAAACATGCCCCATGCATGACCAAAGTTGAAGGCCAAATTAGTAAATGCACAAATGATAGCCACAATGCAACTTCATCTAATGAACTTACAATTGATGAAGTCTGTTGGTAAATCAATCATTTTTAAATAATATCATACAGTAGTTGTTATTTAAATTTATTTTAGCGTAATGAAAAGGCTATCGTATTGCTCCAAAGACGTTTATAAGAGCAATTGTGGTGAAGATGCAGCCAATATTGGGCATCAAACGCTTATTTGGATGCTGGGACCTACAATTCAGGTTTATTTGAACTTATATTGCTCGAGATATAGTTTTTAAACGTAAAACTGTAATATATTTAATGTAGAAAGCCTGCATGGATGAATATGGAAATTTAAAGTGCTCCAAGTCCAACCACTTAGTACAATCGATCACATCAATTTGGATACTTTTATTATTAATTATCCATTATCATATTTGAATTAGATGATTCATCATTATATTAACTTATAAGTTAAAAGTTACTTTAAGGTTACTTGATTAAGAAAACAATTATTGAACCTCAACAACATTTCAGTAAAAAAATGAGACAAATCGCCATTGAAATGTATGAGATTCAATCCTGTTATTTTATGAGAACGGCCCCATTGTAAAATATAGTTTTTCAATTTAAAAAATCACCCTGTATATACTGTATAACCATACATTATTCAGGTTATAGTGAATTCTCAAAGGGCCATCGACTTTAATAAGATTTCCATACTGTCAGCCTTACAGACTACGTGCCATGAGCAATTGAAATTTACTGTTGAAATTTAATGAGACATTATAATCTAAGTTTGTAGTATCACTCATCACTGTATCACTTTTATTATTACCACAAATATTAATGTTTCCATGCTTATTCAAACAAGCAAAGTATTGTTTTCATACATACTGTAAAGCATTCGTTCGTTTACTAGAAAATTCACAAAATGATCTCTTTATTTTATTAGTTTTTTCGCTTTTATCCACTATTATTTCACAGTATTTAAATTGTAAATAAAGAATGGAGATACTGTTTTTTTTTTCACCAGACAACGGCATCCGTTTCCTCATAATATACTAAAACAATACAAAAAAAAACTAAACTATCATGAAAATGAGGAAAAAATCTGCTAAAAACATTTAAACAAAAAAAAGCAATAATATTATTTTCTACTTTAAGTCGATTTTAAAATTTTTAATGGTGGCGCAGAGAAACTTGCCAATTGAAAAATCATTTAGATTTAGCATAAAATAAAATCTACATTATAGTGACTTACTGTATCTTAAATGTCATTATAACACATAATTGTTTCATTAATGTAATTGTAAAATACAGTAATTATTTCATTTAGTTTTACACCATTAAATGTATGCTATTAGTCTGTTTCTTAGAAATTAATGTATTATTTTGGTATGTTTAATTGGTATAAAGTTATAAACTATGAAGTAACTATTTTTAGTTTTTATCAGTACAAATTATAATTTTTGTGAATTTTAATTTGTATACACAACGTTTATTTGTAATTTTTTCATACTCTAAAATATGCAACGCAATGTAATAAAAAAGTAATAAAAAGTGAAAAGTTTGCCATTTGTTACGGAAAAATGTACATTCCTGTTCACAATATACGACCTAAAACTATTATAAATAAACATTTAATATTACATAATGTCTTTTTTTCCTTATGCTATAATTACCAAGTTATTGTTATGATTGTATAGCATTGTATGGTTAGCGTTTTTGTATGTGGAGCCTGGTGTGCTCTGTGCAAAGTGACCTAGTTGACTATTTTAGTAAGCTGATCATCCAGTAATATGATTCCAGGGATTCCATGGCATATTATATGCTACACGACCACATAAATTACGATGGTCTGAAGCAACGTTATACGATACTATACTTTTTTATGCCACGATCCATTAACTGCAAGACAATATTAGGTCTTGAGATTTGAAAAGTAAATCCTTAAAGTGATTTATTGGATATTAATCTATACGGATTAGTCGATCACTGTATGCTATCTAACATTGCAAAAGATGCCTCAACTAGGTCAAAATCTAAAATAGGTTAAATTATAAATAAACGTCATTATTTTATCATCTTATAAAAGGTGACAACAGCATCCCTACATTTTCAGAAATTAATTTAACTTAAGTCAGTTGCGATTAGTAATACAACAAGTGGCCCCTGGATGTGTATTGCAGGTCAGCCAAATCTAAGGGGCAAGTGGCCCCTGGATGTGTACT
>JAAFCF010006596.1:1413786-1470375 GCA_013389785.1 Helicorthomorpha holstii | reverse complement strand
CTGGATGTGTACTGCAGGTCAGCCAAATCTAAGGGGCAAGTGGCCCCAGGATGTGTACTGCAGGTCAGCCAAATCTAAGGGGCAAGTGGCCCCTGGATGTGTACTGCAGGTCAGCCAACTCTGAGGGGCAGGTGGCCTCTGTATGTGTACTGCAGGTCAGCCAACTCTAAGGGACAAGTGGCCCCTGAACGTGTACTGCAGGTCAGCTAACTTCAAATAAAGAAACGAGACTAAAATGTATATATTCCCATAGCGATTTCGTTCTTGCTTTGAATGAAAACAAGTGCTTGTTTTACATTAAAGTTAAAAATATAAATAACTTACTCAAATCCTTAAAATCAAACTGAACACAACCGACTGCTAGATTATCAGTCATTTTATTTGCCATCTTTGTAGGACTGTACAGTACTATATTTTAATAGTGTAGTACAGTACTGTTAGGATGTACTGTACATGTACAGTACTTGCAATTCAAAGCCTTTCAAACAATTATAAACAATAATAAACTTAAAAATCATCCAATTATATACTGTAACTTACTTTTTAAACGGCATTAAACATCATAAAATTGATTTAATTAATTGATGAGTCAACGTCAATGATATCTCACGAGTTATGACTTGGAAATCCTCAGGCGCCCATGTGGTCTGATCATTTGGCGCCCTTATTTTGGCGGTAATAAGTCAGTAAGACCAGTTCACGTCATTTCTATAACTTACCACATACCTTGTCGACACTTGAACTTGTTGGTGACTTAAGAAGTTAAACCATATTTAATATCTCACTTTTTAGCATCTACCATAAAAATGATTGTTTAGACATCATATCATAAGTTTAAATATTGTACTAGATGTTGGCGATTAGTTTACCGATGATTTGATCGAGTAATCGAACGCTCTCCGTCATCCATTTTTTTCATGCCGCTTCTATTCGTTGCATACACAGCATCAAAATATCGATTCAACGGCGATCACTTTCTCTCTCATTTAACCATCATTAAAATTCAATATCTTGCTTATACTATTATCTAATCAATTGATACGCACACTCATTAAACATTTCACGATTAAATAGTATTAATTACATTTTTTTAAAATAATTATTAAACTTTTAAGTGCACCCCATAACACCATCGCCTACTACGTATGGTACTTCCGCCCACTACTAACTTTCTAAACAAAATATGACGGTAAATTTCCCGCCATATTTTCGATAGATGTTTGCCGCTTGTGCATTACATCATTAATGACCAATCAGATGGTTGGGATTGAGTTAGTAACAGTGACAACCAATGGAGAGCGAATAGTTTTAATCTAAGAAATTCGATGATGTCATACGGATGATTTTGACGTTAGATTCCGTAACTAAATGACGTTATATGACAACTTTAAAAAATCTTTTTTTTACTGATATTTTTTATTTTATGTTAATTTTTAGAGCTAAAAATCGTTGATTTGGTGTTTGTGGGTTATTATTTATTGATTGATATCAACTTGCATATGTGTTTTAAAATTTGAATTCATTTCATATATTTTTTCTACAAGGTATACTCAGTGCTGTACAAGCTTGATATATTTATAATGTTAAACACTGAAAACACATACAAAATTTGAAAATATCATTCAAATCAAAAACAAAATAGATAAATCATATATAAAACATTAAATCAAGTTGATATATACAAATAACATGACAATTAACATTGTTTTAATAGTTTTAAACCACTTTTAAAAACAGTTTTAACCTAACCGATAAAGCATCACTTTTCTCGGCATGAAAGTTTATTGCATTTTTCCGTTGTTAAGCTTAGCACTAATTATTTTCCCTATTTCCAATAATAAACTCGACTATAACAAATCCGCAATGCATCATAAAGACCGTTTGCGTGATTTACACCAAGACGTATTCTATCAGTAAAATAAGGCTTGTTTACACCAAAAAGAGTCGAGAAAGCGACCTGGAATCACTAAGTACATTTGAATAAAACACACCAGGAGGCGCTGTCAGACAAATAGGCTATATTTAACACAGTACCAAGTAGTTTTAATAGTCAAAGTTTGTGTTAATTACTCAAAAATACTTAAAATATAATATTTTTTTATTTAAATTAAATGTTTAAAGCATTTATTATTTGATTAACAAATACTTTAGTTCTTTAAGCGAAACATACGTAAACTCAGTTTTTAGAGTACCGGTACCGTACTGATTCTACACGCAATGCTACCGCATGTGATGTCAATTTCGTGACGTCAATGGAGAGACACTCTTCTGCAGCGATGAGTGTTTACTCATTGCCTACTCCTGATGACCACTAAAGTAATCTACAATATAATTATAGCCATGATATGTGGTAAATAAACTTCTTTTACAATTGAATATTGACTAGTGCTATAATATAAAGTCAAATTTAAATTATTTAAATGTAAAATAAATCTGTATTAAAGTTATATGATACATTATACCATTGAAACCAAGGCAAAAAGCTTGCCTATTCGTCCATCAGCGTCATCTAGCAACTATAAAAGTACCGGTATGCATATGGCATGTAGTATGATAGGGTTTTTTAAAACCGTTAGTTCATATTTATAATACCGTACAAAAGTTCATAGATAAAACTTTAACTTTGCAATTACGTCACACGATTGTAAAATCTCAAAAAACAGCAAATTACATAATTACTAATTGAAATACATTTTGTTAAAATTGCATTGACATTCCAATCAATCACTTAAAGATATTTCAAGGTTATTAACTTGAATTTCCAAAAAAAATATGCCTTGTTTATTCGTTTACGACTTTAGTCAGACAACCCGTGTCGTTCAATTAACCTCTAATTTAATTAATAAGAAATCTTATGATTTAAATTTAAAACTAGAACAATATATCACAGTTGTTGTGATTGTTTCAATATGAAATAAATATAAAAATGCAATAATATTATGATAAAAACCATGTCATAATGGTGTAAACGCAGCATAGAATGCTATGACGGCTATCTGCAGTGCTTGCTTGTAGCGCATATGGCCAGAAGATAAACACAAGTGACTATGGCAGCCTACATGTTATCAAGGTTACTATCTACTTCTTCAAGAAAAACTGCCTTTAAAACTTATTCCTGTGCTACAAGACATTTTTCAGGTATTTAAATATATAAATGTTGAGTTACAAGTTATCTATTCTAAATCAACTGAGTTTTATTGGCTAAATATTAGCAAAAACTGTAGTAATCTGATGAGATTTATTGCATGTCGATTATGAGGGACAAACACATCGATAGGTCAAAGTATCCTATCGGTTATATCTATTTACTATGGATCGATTAGAATTGAATATCGCATAATATCGATTTAAACGACTTTGCCCTTCATATTAGAATTTTACTAGAATTATTATTAACTGTGAAACTCAAGGCTGTTTTCTGACATTAATACAATAATAATATTAACTGAAATCTTTTATTTTTTTTTTAAATAGGATCCAGTACAAGATGGGTAATGTTTATTTAACTTATTTAGTATAGATAAGTATTTAATAAATGTCTACATGAAAAAAGGGACCAAAATCTCTGATTGGATTTGTCGGTGTTGGAAACATGGGTGCTCATATGGCTAGAAACCTATTAAGTAAGGGCCATTCACTGGTTGTTTTCGATGTTTATCCAGAAGCCATGGCGTCTCTACTGGATTCTGGGGCTGTGGCTTCACATAATCCAGCAGAAGTTGCCGAGAAATCTGACAGAATTATCACAATGTTGCCATCAAGTCCTCATGTCTTAGAAGCTTACTTAGGAGAAAACGGAATTTTACAGTAAGTTTTATGAAAAAGCAATTTAAAAACAACTGGTTTAACTCATTAACGTGTATCTAAACATACCTCGACGTGGTTTAATGAAATTTACTTTTCAGATCTGTGAAACCAGGGACATTGTTGCTAGATAGTAGTACAATTGACCCAGCAACATCAAGAGAAGTTGCAGCTGCTGCTGAAAAAAAAGGAGCCGTTTATATGGATGCTCCTGTGTCTGGTGGTGTAAACGCTGCCAAAGCTGCAACTTTAACTTTCATGGTTGGCGGTTCAGCCAGTGAGTTTGAAGCAGCTAAACCCCTTTTACAGTGTATGGGAAAGAATGTGGTTCACTGCGGTGATGTTGGCACTGGACAAGCTGCGAAAATATGTAACAACATGCTTTTGGCTATTACAATGATTGGAACGGCTGAAACTATGAATTTAGGAATGCGGTAGGTTTCATATTATATGACTGCAAAGTTCTAGTATATGCATTAATGATATTTGTAATAGGTTGGGATTGGAACCAAAATTACTTGCCAATATACTTAATACCAGCTCGGGTCGATGCTGGTCAAGCGAACTTTATAATCCAGTCCCAGGCGTTTTGGAAGGCGTTCCCTCTGCAAATAATTATCAAGGAGGTTTTAGTTCTGCTTTAATGACTAAGGTAAATACAGAACGGGGTTTTCAAAATGTAAAATGTTTCAACAAACCAAAAACAATTGTTATCGTCTGGTTTTAGGACTTGGGTTTAGCTCAGAATGCAGCTACCAAAACGCTAACTCCAACGCCACTTGGATCATTATCTCATCAACTATACAGGATTTTGGTACAAAAAGGGTTCGGCAATAAAGACTTTTCATCAATCTACACCTTCTTAAAGGAGAACGAATCAAAGTAAAAAAGTTTTATGTCTTACAATTAACTTGACAGCAGTGTAAATTAAATCTAATAGGTGACCAAAAATTGCAAAGTATATAAAGGATGTAAAATAAATATACAACTTTTAAGTATTTGTATATTAAGTACGAGTAATTAATAATAAAATTTAGCCTTAATAATTAAATTGTTTCATGTAGAGGTTTACTAAAATATATTCATATCACAATGTTGATGGTTTAACCATAGTAAATATCAGAATTTAAAACAAAATTGAGTGAAGTGTTGGTATGTTATGCCATCACACATTACAACATCTTGCACGATTATTTCATTAAGAAAATCGGAAGTACTACGGATTTGAGAAAACTTTTTAATAAAAGTTATTTGAATTGTTACTTTTACAGTATTAATAAACTAGCTCTATACATTTATTATAATTGTTGCCGTTAATATAAAATGTTAGTATGATATACTAAAGTTGCTAGCAACAATATATAGTCATTTTATTTGAATGTATTTTAATGAATTTATCCTTTATACGGATAATCTTTGCGAATTTTAGCAAGAGCGATGAGATTTAAATCTCTTATGCGTCGAGCTTCAGGTAACTTATCTAAAGGAACTCTGTCGTTGTCAGTTTTGATAATTTCTTCCGCAGCTTTTCCTTCCAGTTTACGTATGGGACCCATCTCCTTTGAAACCTCATAAATCATCTTTCCATAGCGATCCAAATAGTCGCGGACTCCTGAAAGATTACAAAAGAAAATTACATTCGTGAAGTTGGTTTAGTAGATGATCATAGTAATATAGGGCAGATACCGTTTGCATTTAAGTGCATAGTTTCCAAGGGACCAATAAATGCATAACGTCTTCCAATGCCTTCAGATAAACCAGTATCTACATCTTCTGCTGACATTACACCATCCTTAATCAGAAAAACCGTTTAGTACAAAACTAAACTTGAAATTTATATCCATGTATAAATTTTCCAGCCTAATGACAAAAGATTTTAGTCCAACTTACTTCAACAAGGTTGAAACATTCAGCTTGCAGTGCATACTGCACACGGTTTAGTGCAAATCCTGGCAGTTCTTTTGTTATTGTTACTGGACTCTGGCCAATTTCTTCCATAAGTGCTCGAGTTCTGGTCACTACTTCAGGTCTGGTCCATGGTGAAGGCACTAATTCTACTAGAGGAACATAGTAAGGTGGATTGACCGGGTGAGTTACAATGAAACTGTGAGCGTGTTTTAGTCCTTCAGCCAATTTCGAAGGAAGAATCGCACTGGTTGAACTTGCCAGAATTGCTCCATCCTCCAAAAACACATCCGCGGCTGTCAGGGCTTTGCGTTTAATTTCCAAGGACTCAGGAACACTTTCCTTTAATTAAAACACTGCTGATTAAACAAAAGTTAAAATTTTTTTAAAAATATATAAATACCAAAACAAAAAATGCTCCTTTGATCAAATCTTCAAGGCTTGAAGTTCCACTTACACAAGCAAATTGCTCATCAGCTGACAGTTTTCCTCTTAACTGGCCTGTTTTAAGTTTAAAACCAATAAAAATGTGATATGAAAAATGGAAATAAAGTAAAACGATGGCCTCATTCACCAAAATTAGGTAAACTTTTAATACAGTACATGCTGTAGATTAAAATATCGTTCATCTGAAATCTCATAAAATGAAATCCATACCAGTCTGTTCCAGTACATGCAGTTGCTCATTAATTTCAGTCAATGCAGACTGTACTTGAGTTGGAAGCAGGTCGTATAATGTGACTTTATAACCAACACTTGCAAACAGCATACTCCAACTTCGACCAATTAATCCACTGCAGGACACATTCTATATCAACATTTGAGATGCACAGCATAAAATAAAGACTTACCATCCTAAAATTCCGATTTTCTTGGAGCTATTCGACATTTTTCCAGTCTTACAAGCACTGTATTATAATGATTATAGTCTTTGTACGCACTTAGACGTGAGAAGAAACCAGACTATAGAAAGAGAAACTGCAAACCACTTGTCTTCTCATACAAGTTAAGAGCTTACGATGACGTTTATAAGCACAGTTCTTAGAGGTCAAGGATTTCGCTCAAAGTCCTATTTTAAACAACAAAAAAAAAGATGGAAAATAACAGTTGACAAAGTAAATATCACGTTATCATTGATAGAAGTTCAATTCACGTAAGAATCATTCTACAGGAAATTTAAAAAACAAGTCTGAACAGCTTATTAGCTTCTGTCAAAATCTTAGCTGTAATAGTTCATTTTATTTGATTAATTGAAATTAAACAAGGTCATTGACATACAGTAAGTTATATTATACTGTCTGTCAAATGTAAACTTCTAATTCACAAATTCAGTGATGAAATAAATTGTCAACTTTGAAGATTTGATACCATTTTTAGTATGTGCATTACCGTATTGCATCAAGTCATAACAAACCATTTCTTTCATTAAAATTTGAAAACTTACTCTACATGATTAGCTGGTTCGCAAAATTATCCGGTATTAAATTACTAAATACATAAAACTTCTCATTATAGTTATTTGAAACTATATTAATGCTATATTCAATGAAGGTGTACTGTACATTCTGTATTACAGAGAAGTTTCACGTAGAGATTTTTCATGTTGAGAAATTACATGTTGAGAATATTCTCATAGGGAAAATACCCTTCCCAAACGGCGGTGTCAGGCGTCAGTATGGTCTTTGTTAAAACTGAATTGCGTTTTCTTGTACTTAGCAAATAATTTCAATAAGTTTGGCAAACTAAAATAACAAAATAATGAGTGGATACTGTAATCGTAAGTTACTACTTATGCGGATGACATTTTCCAAGCTTACACTTAAAGTTAATACTTTGATAATTTTGTAAAGTATGGTAATGCTGCGTAAATGCTGAGTTACAACGACAACAGACGACGTGAATGTAAGTTTATGTGAGAACTTTTATGTTTAAATTTACTAAGATTTCTGAACGGATTTAATGATTGTGGAACTAACTATAACTGCCTAAGTTAAGTGTCAATACAAAAATTTCACATCAGGCGAGTTAAGAAGTCGGATATTAAGAGCTTGGAGTTTCATGTACTCGTGACATTTTGCATCTCAAGGCGTCTGGCGTCCCTACGCTTTCTTGATCTGCACTCAGGATAATGTGTAACAAAAGTATTTAATTAACAAATTTGATATAATAATATAGCCAGGAAGTTAAAGTTGAAACTTCAAAACGTATACGATACGATTAAGAAACAGCATCACGGTACAGTATGTGTTTACACTCTGGATTTTATCAATTAGTTAAGGAGTGTAAGGGACAACGCCCATGACTGAATCATAACACTTCTCAGTGTTAATTTTGAAAGAATAATGTAAGTCAGATCTAATCTAAATGTTCAAACATCATAGAAAAGTCAACAAAATCGTGGTTTCATCATTCATCAACTAACAATCGTGGATCTAAAAGTTATTTTGTGGTGTTTAGTGTTTTCATGAAGCGGATAACTTCTGGGAATATTACAAGTGCCATGATGATCATTTATTATTTTATACGCGGTGGATTCATCTTTAAACAAGAAATGGTGAGTTTTAACATACAGTATTATAAATTTGAACACCGAAACAATTATGTATAATATCGATATGGCGTGTTTTCATTAAAGATTATGCATGGTAAATGAGACATTGACAAAATATTAGCAAAAGGTTAGTGTGAAGTGGTAAACAGTTGGACTAAAAAGTTATAGGACTGGAAAATAGTCGATTTTAGCATGATAATATTGGTAACCTACGTCATTAAAGTTGTACATGTTCAGTAAGTGAATCTAACTTAACTTATAGTCAGCTAATTGAACGAATACGCTACAAATTTATAATTACAACGAAGTTAAAATGACTCTTCGGACTTGGACACCATTGCTTTAAATACTCCATTTGATTTGCTTAATAACACTGCAGGGTTATCAAATTCAACAATTTCTCCTTGCTGTATTACCTATAGAGCAGAAAATATAATATTAGTTTATGAAATTGTTTTATAACTAAATTGGTTATTTGAATACCATAATTTTATCTAAATTCATAACCGTTTGCAATCGATGAGCAATAACAAGCATTGTTGATTGCTTAAATTCCGTTCTTATTAATTGGTTAATTATCTTATCCGTCCTAATTAATCAATAAAATTTAGCTAAATATATGATTGGAGTGGTTAATTAAAAGTTAAGTAAGTTACTTGTTATCCACACGAGCAGTTGCTTCATCTAAAATGATAATCTTATTATTTCTTAGTAACGTCCTTGCTAAACAAAAAAGCTGTTTTTGCCCAACACTAAATTGCTCCATATTATCTTCTAATTTAACAATGGCTTCTTTCATTTGGACACTTTCAATTATTTGCCATAGCTTTTCATCACTATATTCATTTAGTGGATCCAGATTATTTCTTACTGAACCAAGAAGAGTTGCAGGATTCTGTTGAAATCATACAAAATTGTTTAAACAGTTTGTTGTTTATTATAAATACGAGTATTTTACCTGGGGGATAATTGAAATTTTTTCTCTGTACTGCGTAAGTGGTAGTGTTTTGATGTTATATCCATCAATGACAATGGATCCTTGTGTTGGCGTAAGTCTAAACAAAGCAGAAACTAATGAGGATTTTCCAGCTCCTGTTCTTCCAACAATTCCCAACTTTATAATAATATAATTGAAATTAATATTAATTAGCACTGTAACACTGAACGTAGCAGTAAAATCCAATTTCAAACTTTTTCTCCTGATTTAACTTCAAAGTTGAGATTCTTTAATGCTACTTTATTTGTTGATTTATAAGTCAGAGTCAATTGTTCAACAACTATATTTCCCGTTTCAGGCCATGTTGATAGACTGGTCTGCAATTTCATTTCATGCTCTTCTTCTTTTGGTAACATTGTATACTCTAGGATTCTTGTCACAGCTAAAAACTATTGAGAAGTAAATTAGAAATTGACACAATAAAGATTTGATGAATCTTTCAACCATTTGACTGATATCGGCCATCGTTTTACACGTAAAACCGATTTTTAGTGCAGATAAAAATCCGGATGCTAATCCAATACCTACTCTGCTACTGTCAATAACTAAATAATACAGAATAATAGTTTGTTATTGATTTAGCTGTGCAATTTCATCAGTTCTTGTTTTTCATTTTACATTGTGGGAAGAATAAACAGAATATTATAAGAGAACAAGGTAGCAATGTGGCCACAAAATGAAGGACCATTGTAAACCATTCAGCAAATCCCAATACAATGAACACTAAAGACGTGTGATTATCCTGTCTACTTTCAAATCCTTTTTTTAAGATTTTTTCATTATTATGACTACGAATAACTGCCACTCCATTTATTGTGCTATTCATATAAGTGTAGATGGGACTTCGAGCTGTTAATTTATTATTAATAAAATTAACAGTAGTAAGTTATTGGAAAATGAATTTAGTTACTCACCACTGGCTTCCATACGTTTAATTTTTTCTGATTGTTTGTTGTAAATTTTTATAGCGAGTATTATCAAAATACTTATAAACACGACTGGAATTGCGACTAAAAAATTGGCATAAACTCCAGTTGCAAATATTCCCAATTGCAAAATGGTATGCTGTCAAATTAATTGAAATATTATATAAAAAAAAAACTATTGCAAATAGTGTATACAGTATGTAAATATCTGACTTACGAATGTACAAGCATATGTATTATTTGGAATAATATCATCTACAATCTCGATGTCTTTTGAAAATCGATTGATGACATTTCCTGTGTTAACAAAATTGTTATTTTAAGATGGGTATTGATGTAAAGTTCGAGTATTAGACTTACCAACATTGTGGGTATCAAAATATGATAAACTTGTTGTCTTGATTGATTCTAATAGTTTTTTGTGTAATGTGGTTGAAGCAATATGAATAAAAATAATAAAAATTGAATACGAAATTAAGTAAACTACTAATGCAGCAAGCATCAAATATGTCAATTTTGGCAATGATGTTCTCCATTGATCATTTATGGTCGAGTTGTTATTATTATTGATGCTTTTTTCGATATTAACATCAAACCTAATATTATATTAAAATTACCATCACATTAATTTAACAATAATAATGCCTTACTGTTTTGAAAGATAAATAGTGAACATCGAAATGATGACTGGGGTTGTTGCTAACACTAGAATGAGCGTCATTAAGATAAAATATCCACGGCAAAATGGTGACACCATCTGACAATACAGAAGCAATGCATTGTCTTTCACTGCCTTTATAAAAATTGCAATGAAATAAAATTTTATGAACAGTAACACTTTATAGTGACGTTGGTACCTGTGTTTGCAAAGTATTCGGTTGATATTTGATCGGTTCTGAAGTTCCTGAATCAGTGGCTTCGGTGACGTGGTCAATAGTATGTCTTTTAATGTCAGGATTGAAATGAGTTTTTAATTTATCAAATCCTCCTAGTTGAATACAACCCTGGAGAATTAATATTAATATTGAGAAAATTATTTACACTATATGCGAAATGATGAAATTTATATTTGCCTTTTCGACGTGAATGACATTGACATTTAGTTTATATTTTACAACGTCGACAAAATGTGATGTAATAACAATCGTTTTATCACTATCTAAAATACAGCTGAATATTTAATGCAAATAAATGATTATTCTTATACAGTAAAGTAGTTAAAAATAACATTTTACTTTTTCCATATGTGGTCAGCCACTTTGACATCAACTGCACTGAGTGGATCATCAAGTAAATAAACGTCACTCTCTCTATACATTGTCCTAGCAATAACATTAACAACAATATTTAATTAATCTCAAACATTAACTCTTGTCGTTATAATTATCATTAATAACCTGGCAAGAGCTATTCTGGCCATTTGACCTCCACTCAATGTAAGTCCTTTGTCATCTGCTACTGTTTGATCTCCATTTTGAAGCATTTGTAAGTCCTTTATCATTTAAACCAGTAATTTGATGACAAACATTGTTAATTATACAGTTCTTTACTCACTTTCTCTAACGCACAATTGAAGATAACATTTTGATATCTTTGTTGATCAAATGGTAGACCAAATAATATGTTTTGTTTAATGGTAGCTGGGAATAGCCATGGTTCCTGGGGAAAATATGTTATACTGCCATTTACGTAAATTTTACTGTCTGTAAGCGTGTACATCTCATTTAACATCGTTAGAAGAAATGTTGACTGTTGCAATATAAAGATATATAGGATGATTGATATTAAAATTAAGATATGACTTGTTAAAATGAATTACTTTTCCACTGCCAACAGCTCCAATGACAATTGTTAGTGATTGTTTTGGTATACACATGCTTTTAACATTGATATAAAAATCTTCAAGTGAACTTGGCTGCATTGGCGACTGAAATTTAAAATATCAAAATTTCAATACAAGTACAATATGCTAGACATTACTATGTTTTGAGTTAAGGGTTTCCATCCACTTGTAACATTAAACATTTCAATTGAATTCGTCGTCTTTTTTGTATCATCTTTTGGGGAACATTCTTTAATCAGTAAGATTTTCTATAATAGAAATACCGTATAACAAGATGTCATGCTGTTATAATTGTTATAAACAGTTTACTGTAATTCTTTCCAGTGCCACAAGTAAATACGAAAAATGCTCCAAATTTCTGCATATAAATGTCAGTACATTTGATTGCAAAATAATAAACACCGCATACGTTGTAAACAGTTGGCTTGGAGTTATTGCTGTGATTTTATAACTTTCTATGTACAAAGTTATTAAAATGGCAATTAATGATAGCATTGAGAATGCAAAACCAAATATGACTTTGCAAACATTCACCGTAAAATTAAGTTTAAGTTCTTTTCTGTAAGAAAAAGAATTAGTTATAATTATTTGCAGTTGTATAATTTAGAGTTTACTTTCTGAAGTAACCAATTTTTTGACCATATGAACTTTCCAAGCAAAGCAACTTTACAGTCCTTATTTCTGAGATCATTTTGGTGGTCAATTTAAGTCTCGTATCTCTCAGCGATGTCCGCTTTCTCCTACAAAAATTTGCATTTAATGTACAAAGTATTGGAGAAACAATTATCTTGCAATTTCTATACCAGAAATGCTTAACCATGATCAAAGAAAAAGCAGCCATTACAGTTAAGATAATCATTGACAATAATCCCATTGTAGCTGCGAATCCAACTGCCAATTGCAAGTATATTAAGCAGCCAAGCACTGCAAAAGGCTCCAGCAACCGATTACACAAAAATTTGCCCATCTAAAATGTATAATCTTTGTTCAAATGTTTGTAAGACATTTGTTATAATTATACTTCTTCAAATCTGGAAACATCGCTGGCAAATACGTTGATCATGTGTCCAACATCAACTTGTTTCATTTCTGGTGTATTTATTTTTAATAACTATCAGAGTTTAATTAATTATTACAGTAAAATTATTTTAAAATGTTAGTTACTTTGTCATAAACTGCCGTCGACACAATAATTTTCATCTTCGAGCCAATAATCTCACTGTAAAACGAAGTGAGTGGAAAATTGACTGAAAGTAGAATTAATGTGACAATGAGGATGATTGCTGAGCCATAACGGTTAAACCAGAAGTTTGTGTGGTTCTCACTGTTTGGTGAAAACGATAATACAAAAGTTCCAAGAAAATGTGCACGGATAATTGTGGCAAAGCAATTCTACAGTAAATGTAAATTAGCTTTAGAGTGCATTTTAATGTCATTTTTACTTTGTTTTACCTCACAAAACATCACTGCTGACAAAAATAAACATTCCCATATTACAATTTTGAAAATTATCTGCCCTATTCCATGTTTTGGTGAACTTTGACTATATTTTTCATTAATTTCAATATCAATATTTAACAAATTTACACGATACATACGATAAGTTGATGTATTCTGCATAAATATTCTCAGATTTTAACTTTTGGGGAACTTCAATGGACAAATTCTCCTTATTGTTCTCTGGATGTTTGTAGCACTTCCACAGCAATTTTCCAGCCCAACTGGAAGTTCAGAATTTTAAATTGACATTTAATTTTCTTAATACTTAAACTTACTGAAATGTTAATTTTGATAATAAAATAGCACTGTCGTAAGGATTATTTTGTAAACTTTTCATAAACGTCACTGGATCGTCCATTTCTTCTACTGTATGTGAGATGTTTTTGAATGCAAAGTTGGTGAAACATTTCGCAAAACATGGTTTGTTAAATGTCGATATACAGTCGTATTTTTAATTGTTGCAATTAGTAATGTTAATTTGGCTGGCAAAGTCTGTATACTTTTAACTGATTGAATTTCTGTATAAATTAGGGAAGGATATTACAAGTATAACAATGCCAAGTATTGAATAATCGCTTGAACTAGTGCCATTTTCGAGAATATTCTTTGAAAAATAACAACTATTATATGATGTTTAATAGTACTTTGGCAGCAACTTGAAATTATGATAGCCAAATAATGCAAAAATGTATTTAGTTTACTAATAATTTCGTAACCATATTAAATGATAATATTGACAATAGGTTGATTAGATGGAACTATAGCTAATTATCCCTGTCGACAGTTTTCTGGCCGTTGATAGCATTTCCATAGTAGTTTTATACCCCAACTAGAATTTTATTTAAATATTTTAATTTGACGGATAATTTCAAGACACTTACTTTGAGCGATATTTTGGAAAGCAATCTGGCTTTGTCATAAGCGTTTTCATTCAAGTTTAATTACACCTGATCATCTATTAATTTAGTAATTAATTTTGTAAAATATACTGGAACCGATTATGTTTTCACTTCAATTATAATGCAAGTTGTATTTCTAATTTTGAAGCTTTTTCCTGTCAAGATATTGGCAGCATTTGGCTTTCCTAGGAAAATAATGATTGTATTAACATAAATTCCAGACGTAGTTAATGTAATTTAAATTTTTGGCGACTATTGTTTTATTTTATTGACATCAATTGTATTGGTTTAAAGCCAAGTGATAAAAACATATAATTATTCTTACAGTCAGATTGTACGCTACAATATTGCAGTACCTAAGTCTGTCTGCCAATCTCACCTAATTGTCAATTGCGAAATTAATATTGGTAACGGTCACCGTTTTAAGGTATTTATTATAAAAGCCCCAGTGATTAATTACTCCACTAATGAGTATAAGTTTTAGAAAACCGTAGTTTCATTTCTATTCATTGC
The DNA here is from genome assembly GCA_013389785.1 of Helicorthomorpha holstii. Taxonomy (NCBI): domain Eukaryota; kingdom Metazoa; phylum Arthropoda; class Diplopoda; order Polydesmida; family Paradoxosomatidae; genus Helicorthomorpha; species Helicorthomorpha holstii. The sequence goes on along the minus strand of JAAFCF010006596.1, from coordinate 1,455,437 downwards.
ATTAGATTAAGTTGTTATAAATTGTCGTTCAACTTCAAAATAATTACTGCGTCAATTTAACTAATGACTGAGTATTTAAAGAAACGTTGCAAGTACGAATAAATGATTTAACATTGTAAAACAGTTTAATGTCTTTATTAATCTACTGGTGATTTAATATATCGTAATAATCTTTTTTTAAGAGAAGCAATTACATCTATGTTGTAACTCTATTAGTCTTTTTCAGAATTGTTACCCAAAATATAAGTTGATTTAGTCATTATTGCTTCTTTCTACCATGGATTTAAATATTCCACTACTTTTATTAATCAAAACTGATGGTTGGTCAAATTCAATTATTTCACCTTTGGAAATTACCTGAAAAATAGAAAATCAATTATATTTTACTCTTTGAAAAGTCTAAGAAATAATAAAAAACAGTACCATGATTCTATCCAAATCCAAAACAGTCTGTAATCGATGAGCAATAACAAACATTGTAGAGTGTATAAATTTGGTTCTTATCAGTTGGTTTATTATTTTATCAGTTCTAATTAATCAATGATTATATTAGTTAAATATTAGGAATGGTTAATAAAAGTTGTTACTTGTTATCAACGTTTGAGGTTGCTTCATCTAAGACGATAATCTTATTATTTCTTAGTAATGTTCTTGCTAAACAAAACAGCTGTTTTTGTCCAACACTAAATTGATCCATAGTATCTTCCAACTTAACAATGGCTTCTTTCATTTGGACACTTTCTATTACTTGCCATAGCTTTTCATCACTATATTCATTTAGTGGATCCAAATTGTTCCTCACTGACCCATTCAGAGTAACTGGATTCTATTTAAAAATATTTAAAAAATATATCAAAAAGTTATTTGTTTATTTTAATAATGTTACTTGTGGAATAATGGATATCTTATTTCTGTAGTTAACGATTGGCAGTGTTTTAATGTCAAATCCATCAATTGTAATGGATCCTTGTGTGGGCGTCAGTCGAAACAAAGCTGCAATAAGTGATGACTTTCCAGCGCCTGTTCTTCCCACTATTCCCACCTACAAAATTAAGCTTTAATAAAAACTCATTTTCCATATCAGTATCACGATAAAGAAAACTAAATAATCTTAAGTGCTTTCTTAACTTTTCTCCAGGTTTAATTTCAAAGCTGAGATTTTTCAGTGCTGCAGTTTTTGTAGTTCCATAAGTCAATGTTACATTCTGGAATATTATATGACCTTTAGTTGGCCAGTCACTAGGAGCTGGTTGCAAGTTAGACTCATGTCCTTCTTCTTTAGGTAACAGTGTGTACTCTTTTATCCGTTTAATTGCTAAAAACTACATTTATGTTTAACACATTAATATAAACTATAACTTGTGATAAATATCATTAATGGTTTACCATTTGATTGGCATCCGAAAACACTTTTGTTATAAATGAAACTTTGACTGCAGATGCTATACAATATGATATTCCTAAACCAACTTTGTTGCCATTTGTAACTTCAGTAAATTAAGTTAAATTAAAATTAACAATATAAAAAAGTACATAATTGACTTACATTGTGGCAAGAATAAGCCAAAGATAATGATTGAGCAAGGTTGAATTATTGAAACAATAGAAACGGTTAACATTAGCCAATTAGCAATTCCCATTAGAAAAAACAATACAGCTGAATGGTTATCTTGTCTATTTTCAAATCCTTTTTTGAATATTTCTTCGCTGTTATGACCACGAATAACTGTCAATCCTTTAACAGTGCTGTTCATATAAGTGTAGATTGGGCTTCGAGCTGTTCAATAGACTAAATTATTTTCTAAAATCGAAAAATACAATAAATAATAGAAAGTTATACCACTGGCTTCCATTCTCTTAACTATTTCAACTCCTTTGATATAAATCCTAGCTATGAATATTATTAAGCAACATAAAATAACAACTGGAATTGCCACAAACAAGTTGCTGTAAATCGAAACAGCAAATATTGCCAATTGTAGATAAGAATGCTATATAAAGTGAAATCATCCAGATTTAGGTACTATTTTGTGGTTATTTGTAAATTCTATAATTACAAATATTCCCAAATACATGAGATTTGGTAATACATCATCGGAAATTTCGATATCTTTTGAAAATCGGTTGATGATATTGCCTACAGTTAAATAAAAGGTTCAATAAATGCTCATTTGATATGATTATAACTTACTCAATAACTGGTCACACACTTACCAACGTTATGTGTATCAAAGTAAGACAAGCTGGTTGACATAATCGACTTTAGTATTTGTTTATGCATTGTAGTAGAAGCAATGTAAACCAAAACAAAATGGATGGCATACGAAATCACACAGATCACAAATGACCTCACTAGCAAATATGTCAGTTGTGGAAGTGACATGATCGGCTCATTACTTAAGCTTATGTTGTTGTTTCTGTTACTTTCCATGTAAATCCTTGAGAAAAAGAAACACTAAGTATTATTAGAAAGAGAAATATTAAGCAAATTACCATTTTGATACGTAAATCGTAAATATTGCATTTAGAATTGGATAAATGGCGGCCATAATTAAAAATACGAATAATATGAAGTATCCATTGGCCAATGGTGAAATCATTTGACAATATAAAAGCAATGCGTTGTTGTTTACAATCTTAACATATATTTGAATGACATTAGTTTAAAATTTGTACTAATTATGAATGATTATTACTGTACTTGTGTTTGCTGTGTAACATTCGGTTCTTTGTTTACATTTACATAATCATTAGCCATAATATTGTCAATGCTATCTTTTTTGTCATTGTTACATTGAATGTCCAGTTCATCACATTTTACAACTGAAACTTTTCCCTAAAAAAATTAACATTTTAGACATAAAATTGTAATGTCAAATATTTTCTTAAACTTACTAATTTTACTTGAATAACCTTGGCATTAGGTTTGTCTTTTAAAAAGTTTAGCAAATGAGAAACAATAATAATTGTTTTATTGTTGTCCATTATGCAGCTAAACATTTAAAACAAAAGTATACTTTGTGGTGAAAAGTACCAAAAAAAAATATCAAAATGTAGTAACGTTTTACTTTTTCCAAATATGTTTTGCAACATTAACATCAACTGCACTGAGTGGATCATCCAGTAAATAAATGTCACTATCTCTGTACATTGCTCTAACATTAGAAAAAATATAAAATCATAGTTATGTCAAACATTTTCTATAGTTTTATGATGTCAAACCTTGCAAGTGAAACTCTAGCCATTTGTCCACCACTCAATGTAAGGCTCTTATCGTCAGCCACTGTTTGATCTCCATTGGGAAGCAATTGTAAGTCCTAATAACATCATATAAGCCAATTTTAATGAATTATTTATCATTAGAAGCTGTACAGTATCTGTATACTTACTTGCTCTAGTGCACATTTGAAGATAATATTTTGGTATCTTTGTTGATCCAGTGGAAGACCAAATAGTATGTTTTGTTTAATGGTAGCTGGAAATAACCATGGTTCTTGTGGCAAATAAGTGATACTGCCATTCACTTTAATTTCACTGCTAGGCTCAATGTACATCTCATTCATAATTGTCAACAGAAATGTCGACTGTTAAAATATAAATATTGTAATTAATGTTATTAATAGTAAATTGATAAATAAAATACTTTTCCACTGCCTACACTTCCAGTTACCATGGTTAGTGAATGTTTTGAGATTGATATACTTTTTACATTGATACAAAACTGCTGAATTTCAATCTCCTTTGGTAGCTGAAATACAGTATTGCTATTGAAATTTGCTAAAAACTATAAGAAATAATGATTTATAAATAACTATTGTATGGATTAGGTTCCAACCGCTTTTGACATTTTGCATTTCAATCTCATTTGCCACGTTATCTTCATGAACTTTGCTTGGTTTTACACATTCATTTAGAGCTAAAAGTTTCTATTTAAAACAGTAAAGAATATTAAGGTTTTGTAAGCAGTAAATGAAAAATTGAATTTGTATTACTTACTTTAATTCTTTCAATCACTACAAGCGAAATCGACAAATGTTCAAAATATCTAAATGTAAAGTTTAAATTCGATTTGATAACATTAAATATGACGAAAGCAACATAAATTTGGCTTTGACTCATTGGTTCGTCTTGAAAATGTCGTATGGCTATCGTGACTAAAATTGCCACCGAAGATAAAATTGATGGTGTGATGGCGAATATTACTCGACTGAGATTAACCATTAGATTTAGCTTTAATTCTTTTCTACATTAAAAATTAGAAATAGCAACTATACGTTTATTAGTCATTAAAAATTTCAAAATTACTTTCTAAGATGTTCAATCGATTTTGTATATGAACTTTCCAAGCAAAGTAACTTCACAGTTCTTATTTCTGAGATCATTTTTGTTGTTAATTTAAGTCTCATATCTGTCATTGTTACTTTTTTTCTCCTAAAATTGGAAATTATTCGGTTTATTTGAAATTAGTTTTTATTAATTTTTTTTTTTACCAGAATTGTTTCATTGCCACCAAATTAAGCGATGAAATTGCAGTTAGAACAATTGATGATAAAAATCCCATTGATGCTGCAAATCCAACAGTCAATTGTAAATAAATTAAACAGCCAATTAGAGCCAAGGGTTCCAACACTCGACTACATATAGATTTTCCCATCTGCATTTATTTAATTATTTTATACACAACTTTTACGTAATATTTTCATTTATAAAAACTTACTTCTTCAAATCTAGAAACATCGCTGGCAAAAACGTTGATCATGTGTCCAACGTCGACTAGTTTCATTTCAGGCAAAATTATTTTTAGTAACTTTGTAATTTTAAAATTTAATACTTTTTTTGTAATGTTTTGATAACAATTATTAAACTTACTTTGTCATAGACAACTGTAGAAATAACAATTTTTATCTTTGAGCCTAATCTTTCGCTGTAAAATGCTGTCAGAGGTTGATTAATAGTCATTACAATCCATGAAGCAATTAAAATGATTGCTGAACCATATCGATAAAACCAAAAGTTTGGCTGATTTTCACTGATTGGTGAAAATGACAAAACCAAGTTGCCAAGAAAATGAGCTCGGATTATTACAATGAAACAATTCTGCGAAATTTATAGTAAGTAAAAAAAATAAAATGTATTATTTTACATTTTTTATACCTCAATAAACATCATTGCCGATAAAATGAAACATTTCCACAAGACAATTTTAACAATTGTTGTTCGCAAGTTAAGTTTGGAAGATTCTTTGCCCTTTTTTCTACCGAATAAGATTACTTGCAAAATTAGTATAAAATTCACTTTTTTGTATGCTGTTTATGGTTAATTTGGTAAATAAACATTTACTGTATTGCAACAATGTTATGGCTATTAAAATGATAGTCAATTTAACATTGTGAGTAGTGCACTTACAAAGTTAGATTTACCTTAAGAGAAACTTGAAAATTAATATGAATGAAAGCATTACATAAACTCACTTTAGATATTCTTCATAGATAGTTACTGATTTCAACTTCTGTGGAACTTGAACAGACAATAATTCCTTTTGACACTTTTCTGACTGTTTACTACATTTCCATACCAAATTTCCAGCCCAACTAAGCTTAAAAGAATCAGTAATTAATATTAGAAATTAAATTTTGTTTACTGTACATTACTTGAGTGTTAATTTGGATAGAAAATTAGCTCCGTCGTACGGATTTTCTTTCAAGTTTGATTGCTCAAAGTCATCCATGGATTTGGTCGGTGTTTTTGTTGTCTCGATAACTGTAATGATATTCTGACAAAAATCTTATAAGAATCGCTTTTTAAGTTGTGGGATACCAGAAAATATCAAAAAAATTAAACGTTTGTGACGCAATTGATTATAATGTAGCAAATTGGCTTTAAATCTTGGCTAAGTGTATATTTTTTAATTATTGCAATTATTATTTTGAAATCTTATTTTGGTTTTTATGGTTTTTGGTGTTCTCTATTATCTCTTAACAGGGAAAAACGTTTAAGTAAATATAAAATTCAGTATCAGTAGTTTTCAAAAGGTTGGAAATACTTGATAATATTTTGAAACTGTTGTTTTACTATTGTACTTTTTATATATAAAAAAAAATTGGTTAATTAAAAGAATTTATTGGCTCATATCATTATAATTACAAGAATTGGAAAGCCAAGTACATAAAAAATTTTATTTTGCAATTTATTATTGTATTGTTAAAATTTTCTAAGCAGTTGTTTGGCTCACAATCGGTTTTAAAATTTGCATAATGATAATATTGCCAAATGGTTGTGAAATGTTTCTTCTTTCTCTGTGTTTGTGAAACGTAGTACGGTACTTAGGTTGCCAACAGAAGCACAAGTTACTGTTTATACTCTATAGGAATTTTTATTATTAATTTTACAATAAATTACGTCAATAAAATTAAGATTTTAATATGAAAATGTAGAATAATTTCTCCTATTGAAGCAGACTGATTTCTTCTAAACGTTTCTTTATAGAAACTAAAAGTTTTTTTGACAGTACTTTAAGGGTATCGTTATTTGAATTTTACAAGGGTTGTATCAATTGCTGTAGATTTTCTTAGGAAGCTATCAATGCTATTTAGTTGTCACTTTGTCACGCAGTTTCCGGTTATGCAATAATTCCATGGCTATTGTTTTTATCTACCATCGATTTAAAATGTCCATGACTTTTGCTTAGCAAAACTGATGGTTGGTCAAATTCAACGATTTCTCCATTATCGATTACCTATTGAAAACATCAAATTATTTTTATATACCGGTACTGTAATTACAACTTTATAAGCAATGAATACCATAATTTTGTTTAAATCCAAAACAGTTTGTAGTCTATGAGCAATAACAATCATGGTGGAGTGTGTAAATTTAGTCCTTATCAAATCATTAATTGTATTATCCGTTCTTACGATAAAGTACATATTAATATACTGTATGCATGAGAATATCTCTTAAAACATACTTATTATCAACATTTGAAGTTGCTTCGTCTAAGATTATAATTTTATTATTTCTCAGTAACGTCCTTGCTAAACAAAACAGCTGTTTTTGTCCAACACTAAATTGGTCCATAGTATCTTCCAATTTAACAATGGCTTCTTTCATTTGGACACTTTCAATCACTTTCCATAACTCTTCATCGGTGTACTCGTTTAGTGGATCTAAATTATTTCTCACTGAACCAAAAAGAGTGGCTGGATTCTGTTTTAACATAGTATATTATTGCAGTTGAGTTTATACAAGTTACAGTGATGTAAAAGCTTACTTGTGGGATAACGGATATTTTCTTTCTATATTGAAAGATTGGCAGTGTTTTAATGTCAATTCCATCGATTATAATGGATCCTTGTGTGGGTGTCAATCTAAACAGAGCAGCAACTAGTGACGATTTACCAGCTCCTGTTCTTCCCACAACTCCCACCTTTTCAAAATACCTTAACTATGAATAATTGATACTGAAATATACAAGTGTTTAGCTTGCTAACTTTTTCTCCTGCTTTAATTTCAAAACTGATATTTTGCAAAGCTTTTTTATTGGTGGATCCATAAGTCAGAGTCAATTCTTTGACAAGTACATAGCCTTTTTCTGGCCAATTTGATGGGACTACTTGCAGTTTATTGGTTTCAACTTCTTCTTCTTTTTTCAACATGGTGTACTCTTTAATTCTTTTAATAGCTAATAGCTATAAATACAGTACGTTTACTAGATATAAATTAAAGCATATGATTGATTATTTAAATGACAATCTTTACCATCTGATTAGCATCGGCAAATACTTTTGTTGCGTATGACAGTTTTATTGCTAATATAAATGAAGCTGACAATCCAATACCAACTTTGCTGCTATTTGTAACTATATTAAAGGTATAAAAATTGCTGCTCAATAAGTCAATAAAAGTACAGCTTAAAAGTTATACTTACATTGTGGGAAAAATATACACAAAATGACAAGGGAGCAAGGTAGAATTGTTGCAACTATATAAATAGTTAACAGTAGCCATTCAGAAATTCCCAGTAGGATAAAAATTAGAGAAGTGTGATTGTCCTGTCTACTTCCAAATCCTTTGACCACAATGTCTTCATTGCGATGACTACGAATTATTGCAGCTCCCTTAACCGTGCTATTCATATATGTGTAGATTGGACTTCGAGCTGTTAATTAAGTAGTTTAATATAATCCTACATATACAGTAAATTAGTTTTGAGTTAATAGTACCGCTGGCTTCCATCCTTTTAACCGTTTCTACTCCTTTAATGTATATCCTAGCAATGAATATGATTAAACAGCATGAAACAACAATAGGAATAGCAACAATGAAGTTGCTATAAATCGCAATGGCAAATGTTCCCAATTGTAAATAACCATGCTGCAAAAGCCAACATATTAGTTATATTATTTTTAATTGAACCTAATATAAAATAAGCAAATATCTTACAAAAGCTCCTAAATATAACAGATTGGGAAGAATATCATCCGCAATTTCAACATCTTTTGCAAATCGATTGATAATATTTCCTGTATTGATCAAAATAAATGAATTAGTTACATGTTGTTAACAATAGCATTTTCTACGGTACTGAATATTTACCAACGTTATGTGTATCAAAATAAGAAAGGCTTGTTCTTGTAATTGAAATCAAAATCTCTTTATGCATTTTAGTTGAAGCAATGTAAACTAAAATATAATAAGCGATATACTGAATTATGTTTACTCCGAATGAAACCACCGTCAAATATGTAATTTGGGACAATGACATTATCTTTTCGTCACTAAAGTCTGTCAGGTTGTGGTTGAGCAAATTGTTATGGTAAATCCTTAAAAAATATATTCAAATAAGTTAGCAACAAAAAATTTTAAAAATTGATACCATTTTGATAAATAAATCGCAAAGGTGACACTAAGTACTGGATAAAAGGCAATCAGGATAATAAAAACAATCAAGATGAAATATCCTTTGCAAAATGGTGAAACCATTCGACAATAAAGAAGCAACGAGTTGTCTTTAATTAACTAAATATAAATAAAATAGTTATTATAGTGATTAATGAGTGTATGATGGAGATTGATTGGATATATTTTGTTACGGTAGTTTGCGTAGGAAGACTTTGTTGATGGCACTTTGTTTTCATATCATTTATTGGACTTGTTGCCGTTAATATGTCATCAATTGAATCTTTTTTATAATTGGTTTTAGATTCAATTATTTTTTCTTCGTACGTTTTATAAGCTGCAAAACCCTATAAAAATAACAATTAGCTACACTGAAATACTGAGAATATTTTCTGGCAATGTTAAACACGAGTAAAACTTACTTTTTCTACATGAATGATTTTGGCATCATGTTTATCTTTTAGGAAATGGACTAAATGAGATGCAATTACAATTGCTTTGTCATTATTTTTAAAAGAGCTAATAATGAGCATTACAAATTACTATCTTTGCATGGTTTACAAAAATTAATAACAAAGTTTTACTGTTTCCAAATGTGTTGAGCCACGTTAACATCAACAGCACTTAGTGGATCATCAAGTAAATAAATGTCACTTTCTCTATACATTGCTCTATCATTTAAAAAATAATAATTAGAAATAATAATTCATCTTAATTAGTTTTCTGATTGAAGTCGTTATTAACCTTGCCAGTGCAATTCTAGCCATTTGGCCACCACTCAATGTTAGTCCTTTATCGTCTGCTATTGTATTGTCTCCATTTGGAAGCAATTGGAAATCCTATATCAAACAATATTATTTCATTTCAGTAATAACAGTTTTATATTTAAAAAAGAAATATTTTTTACTCACTTGCTCTAACGCACAATTGAAGACAATATTCTGGTACTTTTGTTGATCGTATGGAAGACCAAATAGTATATTTTGTTTAATGGTAGCTGGGAATAACCAAGGTTCCTGTGGCAAATAGGTTATACTACCATTGACTTTGATTTTACTGTCATTTTTAGTATACATCTCATTTAGTATTGTCAGCAGAAATGTCGACTGTTAAAATATAGATTTTTATCATTAATGATATGTTAATGATATATTAAAATGTTAAACTGAATACTTTTCCACTTCCAACTGCTCCAGTAACCATGGTGAGTGAATTTTTTAGTATACATAAACTCTTAACATGGACATAAAAACACGGCAGTGAGTTTATTTGGTTTGGAGACTAAATTAATAAAAAAAAATTAATTGAATAGGTGTTCATAGCCAAAACATTAAATTACAATTACCGTGTTACAAATTGAAGAGCTCCAACTGCTTTTAACATTTACCATTTCAATGGAATTTGTGATTGTATTATTATCAATGATTCTTTTATCACATTCATTTAGTACTAAAACTCTCTGTTGGTAAAAACATATATTGATAATTAAGTTTTTATACAATATATCAATATTTTGCTACCTTAATTCTTTCCAATGATACAAGTAAAAACGAGAACTGCTCCAAATTCTTACAGATGCGTGTCAGAATTACTTGAAGAATGTTAAACACCACAAATGACGTATAAATTTGGCTTTGTTGAATTGGTTGATTCATATAACGCATTATGTATAACGTAATCAAAATTGCAACTGACGATAGAGTTGAAGGCACAATGCTGAGTGCTATTTTGAGTATATTTACTATAAAAATCAGTTTCAGTTCTTTCCTGTAATACATAAGTTAATACATCTGCCTCAATCGAGTAAATATTAAGAAATTGTATCATTTACTTTCTAAAATGGCCAATTGATTGAATATATGAACTTTCTAGACAAAGTAACTTCATGGTTCTTATTTCAGAAATCATCTTTGTTGTCAATTTAAGTCTCATATCAGTCATTGCTGCTTTTTTCCTCCTTAGAATTTTGCCAATAAGTAATAATTACATAAAATTGTTATATCAGGTGATTTATATTGTTTAATATAAAAAAAACTTTTTATACCAATAAAATTTAATCGGTGCTAGAGTGATTGTAGATAACATAGTTATTATTATCATTGACAATAGCCCCAGTGTAGCTGGTAGTCCAACTGATAGCTGTAAAAATAATAAGCAGCCAATCACTGCGAAAGGGTCCAAAATGCGATCACATACGTATTTCCCCATCTGTAATGTTATTATTAAATTTTTTATAAGGTTTAATGTCAATTAGTTTGGTATTTACCTCCTCGAATTTGGAAACATCGCTGGCAAAAACATTGATCATATGCCCAACATCAACTCGTTTCATTTCTGGTGTCATTATTTTCAGCAGCTATCAGAGTGGATTATTAATGAGTTGAAAACAATAGTTAATGATTTTAACGTCTAAAATATTGAATTTACTTTGTTATAAACAACACTCGTGACTAAAATTTTAATCTTGGAGCCCAAAAGTTTACTGTGGAATGAAACCAAATGAAAAATAACTGAAGTCACAATCAGTGTAATAATAAGGATAATTGCTGAGCCATAACGATTAAACCAAAAGTTAGATTTTTTCTCACTATCCACCGAAAACGACGACAAAAAATTACTAAGAAAATGTGCTCTGACGATTGTAGCGGCGAAGCTCTGCACAAAATAAAATTAATGAACTAATTAATTAAGAATTTAAAATAATTTTGATTTAATTTAATTTACTTCAAGAAACAGTGCGATGGACAGCAACATACATTCCCAAATAACAATTTTAAAAATTGTTTGTTTGATGTTCAACTTTGATGAACTTTTGCCACTTTTTCTATTAAATTATAAGCTTTAAAAGCTGTTAATTTTATCATTAATTAAATGTAACTTACCTGACAAATTCATCATAAATATTTTCGGCTTTTAAATTACTTGGAGCTTTAACTAACAATTTCTTCATGCAGTTGTCTGGCTGTTTATAGCATCTCCATATCAACTTTCCAGCCCAACTGCAATCTTGCATATTTTACAATTGGTTAACTTTTATAATAAAACAGTGGAAACTTACTGCAAAGTTAGTTTTGATAGTAAATTAGCTTTATCAAACGGACTGTCCGGTAAATTAATTTTCTCTGGGTTGTCCATTGCTTCAATATGGTATGAAGATTATAATTTCTAAGGAGCTTAATATACTGAGACGTAGTTTACAATTCAGTACACTATATTAGGACCGACTGTACCAGTCTGCTATTTATTTATTTATTTATTCAGACTGTCGTAGTGATCTGTATTGATAATAAAAAGCACATCAAACATCATTTGTTCTGGCTTTGGTTTGTGTTTAATATAATTAGCGAATACAAAAAGATTTTCTTTGGTGGGATATCAAGAAACGACGCTTCATTAACATAAGTGGAAAATACATTAATCACTGTATGTGCCAATACTTAATTTATACGGTAGCAAATGTTAATTGATGGAAATCTTTGTACGTTATTCGTGTTATATACTAAGTCTTGTACAGTACTGTGAATACTTTTTAATTAATGCGAGCAACTTTTTTTTTTTTTGGCTTGAAGTGTATTTGGTTTTTCCAAGTTAAGATTGGCATACGAATTGAGGAGCTGAGTGCAGAAACGAGCTAAGTGCAGTTTTTGTTATTTTGTGTAAATCGAATTTCAAAGTTTTCATTGCATAATGCTTTTGTAAAAAATACAAAATACTTACTTAAAGGTGATTTTCCATTGTGAACTGGCTAGACTAGGATATTAATCGTTTTGACTAAAGGTCCTAACTAACAATCCTCAGAAAGTCTTCTTCTTTATAATTGTTTTCTATTGCATCTTGTTAGACCTTCAGTATAAACAAAGCTAAAATGTACAGTATATTATGTCTTTCTGGGTTCTTGAGGCATTATAAACATTTTATTTATAAGTTACAGTACTGCTATCTAATTTATTGAGTAATTAAGCAGTAATTAATTTGTAAGTTTCCTGCATACTAACTTATAGTTGACTCAACTCGAACAATTAAACTAGCTTGCCATACCGATATCCACTGTTTTATTTTTATTGTTGATTAATTATTAAGCATTTAATATACTGTACTGTATTACAAATAATATCATACTGTAACTTGTCATGTACCGGTGCACTGTATTGGGCAATGTAGCAATAAATTATTTAGTAAGTCGAAACAGTAACAATAAAATATGGAGTGATTTATATACTGTACTAATCATTATTGTTAAAATTGACATGTTTTTTGCATATACTAAATACTCAGTTCAATAATATGCAATCACATTTTGAACATGGAGTGAATTATCATTGGTCTTAAACGGATTATCTATTAACTTAAGAGTCTGGGTAGTTATAATAAAACATTGGCTCTACAGTAGGTCACTGTATCCCAGTTCGTTTGTGAAATGCCATATGGTATAATTGATATGATTTTGCTGTACTGTATAAGATTTTTTTGTTGTTGTTCGTAATGTTTCTTTAATCTTGCATAACTCTTTTAATTCAAGATATAGTATATTAATTTGTTATTAATGAAGCAATGGTTCCCTTGGCACATTAAACTAGAATTACGTAACCAGGTTTTGCGAAAGAAGTAAATCGTCATTGTTACGACTGAGAAAAATTACCAGTAACTATTTAGTGTAAATTGCAGCAATTGACTAAATACTGATTTTTTTACCAAAAACTGTTTTAAACAGTGGTCAGACATTAATTGATTTACTTAAAAAATAAATGACGAACTTTATTCTGAGATTTTATCAGATTACAAGATATTTTTCTAGAAAGAGCGGATTAACAAAGGGTTTGTGACAATTTTTTTTTATCCGACAAATGTGGTCATCCGACACATTCGGTCATCCAACATTTGCAAAACGTTTGCCGGATAACTGCTCTTAACTACTGTCTTGAGTTTAATAGCACAAAGTTGAACTGAATAACACACTGTGATTTGAGTTTATTGATTTGGCAGTTTTTTTTTTGAATACATTTAATATTTGTTTATACAATATTTCTGATAGTTTTATACCGTATGAATTGAACGTTTACCTCGTCTTATTTTTTATTTGAGGAAATTGTTTGTATTGATTTTTTTTTTTTGATTTGTAGATAAGCCATTTGTAATGTAAAACGTATGCTGACTGCTTCCTATTTAGATTTGCATACAAAAAGGTTGAATGGACACTCCAAATGTATTAACAATTTATAAAGTTATATCAAATAAATTTATGATTTCATAAGAATTATTGTGAAATCATATAAAACTTCAAATAAAAACTGGAAAAAATCAATCAGGTGCAACATTATGTTGAAGTATTGGAAATTTACCAATTTTATAATAATAATAAAAAAAACGTGGCTTTATTGTTAAGTCTGTCGTACTTTAATACTCAAATTATAAAAAGAGGATTTGACCATTATACATTTACTTTAAATGGTTATAAGTTTCGTTTTAATACTTTTCTTTATTTATTACTGGTTTTTAGAAAAATCATAGCTTATTGTAAGTGTTGATCCAAATTTGTTTGACACACTACCCAATATATTATGAGAAGTCGTTCACATGACAATCTACTGAATAAAAATATAACAATAGATTATTTTCATATAAATGGCTCATAAGCAGAAAGATTTTCTCCTTTTATTCCTAAGTTTTATTTATATATCCTGACAATATTATAATATTGTTTGAAAATTTGTTCATTCGCGTACTGTATTTTCACTGACATTAAATGTCAGTTCCTTCTGCCATCGGAAATTGACATGCGTATTCATGGTTTTAATGGCAAAACTAGTGGTAAATATGATTCTGATGTAAAACAATGACAAAAAAACTTATGAGTGTAATTTGAGCTAATAATGTTGACCGTTGCTATAACATCTTAATTATGTGATTTTACTACAGAAGAAATGAGTAAAGACTATAAAAGTTAATCACTGATGCAGATTAAATGGAAAGTCAATGTTCCAGATTTTTGAAATGGCACAGCATGATACACACTCCCTACCAACATCATACATCTTCATTTCAAATCAAATAATCCGTAACCATTTTTTTTTGTTATTGTAAAACAATCTATCGTGAAGTTATTTGCATATTAGTAATAAACACATATTTATAAAAATGTATTTAGTAAAAGTAAGACTTACATAATCTACACAGTACAGTTTATTACAATACAGTATAATGCACAGTACTTTGTAATAAACTGTTGAAATGGCAATTAACTCATTACACAATTTATTTATTTACAAATTAAATCAACAAAGCATATCAAATATTTATAAGCATAATAAATATATTTTTTAATCAATTTTTAATTGGTTTTAAATGGCTACTAATAATGAAATTTGCTTTAATTACAGTGCGCCTATAAAATACTTAATTGCAACAATAATTGCTTTGTTGTGCAATTTGGCATTCAATTTTAAACAGATTTTTGACCTGAAACGATTTTTCAGCATTTAATTACTATACTCGTACCAAAATTAAATTTGTTAAATTTTTGAAAAATACAATTAATGAACTTTATAAATGGTCATTCTAACTTAAGTCTTATTGGTCTGTTTTTACAGAGATTGACGTCAATTGCGTGATCAATTTTATATATATTTTGTATACAGTTTTGTACATGTAAAACAGCAGTTGTTGAACATGACAATTATAATTTCGTGTATTTTAATAATTAAAAATATCTTGAGCACACTTAATAATGGTGATTAATTTAAATTGACATACAATTTTACTACAGATATTTTGCTAGAAATAGTTTCTACAGTATGTTGCCATTGAAATGAAATTACACGTTATAACTGCAATTAATTGAGTGCAATGAATGAAGTTCATTGAAGATCATGGTTAAACAATGCTACGAACGAATCCAATGTAAAATGGGACAAACTAAAATTTATAAAGACTCATTTTTTAGCACCAAAAACACTCATCTTTATGTAACTTTATTAAACAAATACTTTAAATAGATACGAGCTTTTAGCATACATGTATAAATTTTGATCGTTTTTGGATTTCGCAGTTTCATGCAATTGTAATTGAGGTTACTGTAATTTGTTTAAATCTGTAAATTAAAATTTTACAACTATGTAAAACCTAGAAACATTATTAATTAAAATGCAAAGGGTTTTTTTTTTTAAATTAATATGGTAATGTGTTACGAAATCGTATTTCAATTGTTAAGCTTAAAATAATTTGCACAGTCGGTGATTTTTCTTTTAATTTTATGTAAATGGGGCATCTCAATTTATTTAAGTTTTTGTGAAGAAAACTGCTTGATTTTGATACACTTTATGCACAAACATTTTAGAAATTTAACAAAAACAATCATAAGCAATAAAATACAATAATTTTACAACATAAACAATGAGCAATTCAATATAGTAAAAAAATTAATAACTGAATTTTCTGCACTGTAATTTTATCAGCATTATCGAAAACACCGTTAAAAATTAATTAAAAAAATAGAATTCTTAATCAACTTTCAACATCAATTAAAGCTTTTTTTAAAGAAATTTTAATTAAAAAAAATATAATTAAAAGTTGAATTATTTTTCAGTTTTTACTTTCAAATTTTTTGTTTTAATATCTCACATTGTACTTCCCATTTAAGTTGTACATTGTTGTACTGTATTTTAAGTTTTTTTCCTGACTTGTAACCGTTATTAACAAAAACAAAACAATAAAAATACAAAGATTTCAATTAAATTATTAAACATTTTGAGCACTAAATTTCACTTAGTTGATAATTGTATCGAAAAGCTGTGCGAATAATGCATTTTTTTGAAAGAGATATTTGATTTTCTTAATCTATTGTTTGCTGTAGTTTCCTGAATTTCTTGACGATGATAACATGCAATGTAGATAAATATTTCGTGCAAAATTTGGCATAAGGGTGTGTACCAGCTGATTATATTGTGACAAAGGCAATTGTATTTAGTTCAGAAAAAGGAAGGAAGACCAGAGAGGAAAATTTCATAAAGATAGAAGAAAAACAAATAGCAAATCGTCTGTATAGATATTCAACAGTGGACTATCCAATGGGGAGAAAGCTAAAAAAAAGGCTATATGGTCTGTCACATACATATGAAAATTGTCTAGCATACAAAATAATTGAGAGCACATTTTACCATACTAAACAAATGTACACACCCACTTTACAAATAGTATATAAACACTTGGACGAAGCTCAGATGGACATCATTCACTTTCAAAACAACTCAGTGGATTTACTTCTACAAAACATACAATAACAACAATTTGAAATAAGAAAATGGTTGCCAACTACTGCAAAGTCTTGGTGAGTCAAATGCCACAAAGTCTTAACTTGTTTATTTATTTGTAAAATACGTATAACGTTAATAGGTTGTTTTGTCATTGGTTTGCGTTGTTTTTGGAAGTGGTTATGGATATGGTGGTGGTTATGGAGGTGGTCACGGCGGCGGTGGATATGGTTATGCTCAGCCACAGCCATATTATCCTAAACCAACATACAACTATGGTCCCGATAATGCCTATTATTATTACAATACATATCATTACGATCCATACTTCTACAAAGATGCCAGTGTAAGTTATCAATACGCTATTTAATTGCGATTAGTTATTGGAGACTGTTATTAGGTCAAATTTAACCGATTCCCTGGTGGAGCTGCTTACCATGTCAATGAACAAGGCAAAGGCTCAAATGTTGATGTCAATGTAGAAACATACAGAGCTGGTTACAAAGTATAATTATTTTTCTTATAGTAAACTCTGTTTAAGTTAGAACTAATTGTTGTTTTTATTATTAGGGATATTAAATGATAAATTAGCAACTAAACAGCTACCTTACAGGTAATAAGCCATTTCATCCGCAAACAGCATCTACAAGTTATTTTTGGTTAAACATTAACAAAATTTGTTTAAAGTAAATTTGGTTTTTAAGACATTTTCTTTTCAAACGATATTTAAAAGAAAAAAGTTTATTATCGTTTGTGTACTGTATATAATTATTATTGCGAGAGATTTTAATTTAAACTTAATTGTGTGAAATGAATTTTATATTTTAAAAAGTATTTTTGTTACGGCTTCATAATTGTTTTGTATTATAATTTAATTAAGAAAAACTAAAAATATTGTATACTTTTGTATTTGTTTATTTTAATAAAATATTGGTTTTGTACATTAGATGAGTATGAACCAAATTTTGCTCTTAGGACACGGAATTGAGCTTTTAAGAGACAACTTGGAACTTTGGGAGTCAAAATTTGAATTTCAGGACATAAACATTGACTTTTTAATACACAATTCGGTTTTTAGGACATCGAAACGCTTTTGAAAACTAAAGTTTGACTTTCAGGACTGTGACAGGACACAAACTTTAGCTATCAGGACACATGCAGTACGTATTGTCTTGCATTTGACTTTTAGGACAGTATCTTTGGTTTCCAAAGCATAAAATCTGGCTTTCAAGATCTAAATTGTGATGTCGTGAAAAATTGAAATTCAGCACTCTGACTTATAAAACAGAAAATTTAGTTTAACGGGAAGTGAGGTTTGGTTTCTGAGAAATGTTTATTGTTTTCTTTACGAATTAGTATATAAATGGTCTTTGTAAGAATTTGGTCTTTGGCTTTTTAAGGTGGTAATTTATTTTTTGTCATTCGCCATATTCCATTAATCGTAACAAGTAATATTTTTCTTAATTAGGACCAACTGTTTAAAACTGCTAATTCCTATAAAGTGTTAAAACGGATATTTTCATTGCTTTAATATCACATTGGTGTTGTTTGATATTCTTTTTAAATATAATCATTATAAAAAAAAACCTTCTTTATAAAAAAAGGTGCTGTAAAGATTAAAAGTTACAAAGTGCAACTGTTTAAAAAGATTATTTTTCTTTGCATTTTTTTTCCAAACATGTTGAATGTATTTGCAACAAACGAATTAGATGACTCTGCACAAAATATTTTCATATACACTGTACATAGGGTTGAAACTTTTGTTAAATTTTTACACAGTGAAAAAAAATAAGCCAAGAGGGGTAAAAGAAACATTTTTATGCCTTTTGTTCAACAAAGTGTGAATGTGTTAAACATGAAAGCGTCTGTTTCGTTTAAAATGTGTTCAATCATTGGAAGAAGAAGAAAACATTTAGTCGGTCTTTCTAAATGAAATTTGATGCAAACCATGTCTATCAAATAGCAACAGCCGGGAACAAATTTCGTCAACTCCAAAAGAAGAAGAAACAAAAACTTTTTTTTAACTTTTCAAAGATAATTTGTTCGCTCATGCGCAGAAACATCCTAAAAAAATTAAATTCAATGTTGTATTATTATACTGTAGTGGTTCCCAACCTTTTTTTCTACACAATTTACAATTCATTGGCTTTAGATGAAGACTTCACTTACTGTCAATATAGAAACGAAACTAAATTGCATAAGTTTTAGTGTATTTTTGTCTCGTATCTTAGTTGACGTACTGTAAAGTGGAATTGCGAGGTTTTTTTATCTTGTATGTTGAATATAGTAGTTGTACTTTGTATTTTCTTTTTTTAAGCGTAGGATAAAATGTTTGGCTTCTTTTTGAAGTGACTTCTCCTTCAATTGAACATAAATAAATAAACACACACTAGGAATATAGCGCTAAAGAGATTATTACATAGTTTAGTAGATGCCGGCGGCTTATTTCAAAGTTTTTGCGCTCCTTCACTGATAAATATTTACAATTTCTAAGGATTTCGTCGAATTTGAGCTTTAAACATATGCATTACATTTCACGGAAGTTTTTAACGTTGATGATTTCAAGATTTACTGTAAAGTGAGTGAGTGACAATGAAGGCTCTAATTTCTGTTTGAAGTGTCCACAATAACAAATGTGCAGTTTGTTTAAATAACTAAAAATACCATTTACAAGTTTTTATAAATAGGTTTTAAATAGTTACACGAAACAAATTATTTTAGCCACTGTATTAACATTTTAAAGATGAAACAAGCCGTTACAATAACACTTACTGTAGTTTTTCTGAATAGTACTATACCCGGTATGCATAAAGATTTGATTGTTTTACTTAATAGCCAAGCTTGATGTCATTTTATAGAAATAATAGGCAAATTTACTTAAGTGTAATTTTTCATGAGGTGAATATATGATGTGTATTTGTTGTACAGTAATAGCAGATGTTTTGGTGTTGCAAAAACTCATCTTAAAACGGGAAGGAACTACGGAGGTTAACTTTCTCAGAAATCACAATCAAAATTAGACCATAGAATTAACAAAAGAAAAAAAACCTCAATTCAAGTAAATCACATTGATAAAAGTTTTCTTAGAAAATGTTTTAGAAACTGAGACGTTTTTCTGACTAATTCAAGACACAATAAGTTGTTACTCTTAATTAATAAAAATTTAAAATGATGAGTTACATAGGCTTAACATTATGACAAATTTTAATCATTTGTTTTCTTGGTTATTGCCTGTTTTTGCCACGTTGAAAACATTTTGGCCATAAATTCATTGACAAATTATTTAATTTTTTTAGTTATTAAACTGTCACTTTGATATCGAATATTAAACAATGTTTATACTTTATAATGTGAATTTTACATGATAGATAAAAGAGGAAAAAAGGCGGTTATAATGATAATAATCGGAATTGGATTGATTATAGTGGATAGTTTTTAAAATTTTCAGTTTGGTGGATGATTGAAGAGTTTACAACATGAAAATTACACGTTGTACGTGTTTTAATTCCTGTACAAAGGAGTCAGAAAAAAAGTTGTTTGGTGTTGTACAATGACTAATAATTTTCGTAGTGCAACATACACGTAAGACATGGATAGCCCGAAGGAACTCATTTGCTCCCCAAGGTGATAAAAACAAATTTGTTAACAAGCATTAGTTTTCACCTCTTGTGTATAAGCTTAGCATCTTATCATTTCATCGACAAACTTTTAAACAAAGCTAAATTCTCTTAACTTCTCGTTATCTACACTTTTATGTATTAAAAAAAAAAAACCTTAAAGAAACTAAAACACTGCCGATACCAAGTTTTTTTTTTTTTTTTTGATTTTTGTAATACATTAATTCTGGGGTTTTAAACATTAACTTATACTGTAATAGTGACGGCTTTTAAACTCCTTGGAGGTTTAAATAACATGCATGAATAAATTTTACCTAGAGGTTTTTTTTATTATTATTTTTCTTGACTTGGTTTATGTGTGCTCAACCTTTCAGGAAAAAAGGTGATATGGATAATATAAGTACATTATACCGGGTGATTTTCTAATTTTGAGCATCTTCCAATTTAGAAAATAACTCGTATACTTGATATTGAAGCAAAAAGATAATTATGAAAATTTAAGTTTAAAAGCTACAGTAAAAATGAATCAAGAGTCAAGACCGATTATCGTATTGAAGTAAATGATTTTTATAATTGTGGAAAAGATGGCATTGAACATTGTTAATGAAGTTCATCAATACTTTCACTTCCACCGGTTTCTCAAGACTCGGGGTTTAAATTCCTAATCTGATTGAAAGATTTGCTAAATGCTAAATGGCTGGGTAAACATAACTTAAGAAAAACAATGTCAAATTGGTTTTGTTAGTTGAAAGTACTCATAAACCGCATTACATGAAATCTCATTGTAAACATTTTGTTAGAAGGGCAATGCTTTATTTTGAAGTACAGTACACACCGTCATCGTCATCCACCACCGTATAACATTGCACGAAAGCTCCATTCATCCTCTTTAATTCCATTCAGTGATAATAAAAGTTTTTCACGTCGGATTAAGATGGCTTATAGAAATGCTTAAACGCGTTAGGATCAATCAATTGAATTTAATTGGCTTGGCGAAATGTTTAAGGGGATTATTACTCGCACAGAAAAACATAATCATCTATAACACCTATAGGGGAATTCATTTGGTCAAATTGTAACCCAGAATGACCAAAAACAATTTCTAAAAGCTCAAAAAACTTAATGCTAAAGATAAGTTTTTGGAAACAAATAAAATTCTTCATAACTTTTCTCTATTATTTAACTTTGGTGCTAAATGTTACGAAGTAATCTTGGCAGATTAGTTTATTTTTTCAATTTTTATTTTACTTTCAAACATCGAGTGATTGTATCGTATAAATTGAGCTCTTAGTTTTACATAAATTGGGTGTTTTTTCTATTACAGTACCTTGCAGTCAATTGGGCCTTGTTGAATTTGTCTGCTAATAATAATGTGTAAAGAAAGAAAGAAAAAAGTCAACAAGTACATGTCACTAAATTGTCATTTTATTACAACAATAAATAGTAACAGCAAATGGTCATTTGAAAGTCATTTAAGTCTTAATAATTAATTACATGTCAACTTCAATGCTTTGTTTTGCTTTACTTTTTCAATGAAATGATAGCAAATCACGCAATAAGCTTTATATAGCTTTTTGATTATGTCGGACAAAATGCTTTACGATACAATGAGTTCATCCAATAGGAATTAACTATAAAGTGTATGTGTATCATTAATAAAACTTGGTTTTTGTAATTGCACAAAGACAGAAAAATGGGTTTGCGTGATTCTCTTACATTTCTAATTTATTTACTCGTAAGTACGTTTGCTCTTTCAACTTTTTATTTAAGTTTCAAGACTTTTATTTATTTTTAAATAATTCTTTTAATTAAGCCGCTATACCTTCTCGTATTTCTCATTAAATAAACGACAAGATAACGACTTTGAACAAAGATATTTTCGTGACGTAAATTTCTTTATGGTTAAAAAAAATAATCCCCATGCACTCGACTTTCTGTTTATAATACAGTATTTCATATTAGTGCTGTAGTCTCATTTGTGCTTGAAGTTGGTAGAGATTGGGGGTAGAAAGTCATCCATTTTGTGTTTATGACTTCTCCAAACTCCATCCAACCTCCAGCCTACATTTTATCCTTATTTCTGCTCAAAGTCGTCATATAATTCGGTAATATAACTATAAAAATACTGTAATAATAATAATAAAAAAAGTCGGCTCCTTGACTTTACTTCATTTTTTATATATATTTAAAAGAAAGCAATTAAATCTAAAAAAAAAAATACTTTTTTCAATGACACGTCGGCTTTCTCTCCATTGGGGAGAAAACAGAAAAACTGCCACTGGGAACAAAATTTAATATCACTCCCCTTTTATATAATAATTAGAAACGCTAAAAAATATTACTTTTTACACATAATGAGCGAAAAAAATAATTCAGAATTTTTTTACGTTTTCCAGTTTAATAAACGCTGAGAATTTAAAAACTGAGTTTAGTTTTAACATAAATAAAATTAATTAATAATGCCGTATAACAATTTGATAATTGAATTACTGAAACCTGAATTGCAAATTAAAGTTTTATTAATGTTATAAATTCCAATGTATAGTCTTACTTTGAACTTGGTCATTTGATTTTTTGTTTGTTTGTTTATGTGGTTTCTTATTGATCTGAAGTGCTTTTAGAGCTTTTACTTAGTTTCCTGTAATAATATGTCCTGAGGGAAATTAGACTTGGTGCCATTTTGTCTGATGACCTTGGTACTTAAGAAAATTGTACTACCAGTACAATACTGTATGTTTTCACGTTAAAATTAAGCAAGTCAAATAATATTTAAATTTATTGATGATTCTTTGAACAGTATAAAAATAATATTGTCTGTATTTTGTACATTACTGCAAATTGGAAATGACTTAAAATTAGTTTTACATGTTGGTTTCATCTTTTGTAGGTTTCCTTGTATAATGGACATAAATGGATTTGAACAAAAGTCGTCGGGATTCCTAGGAAGACTAGAACTCCGAAGAATCATTGGATTCTGGATTTGTTTGGAGTACTTTCATGGATTTTTCAAATGTGATCTCCTCCAGTTTCTTCTACCACCATGCCAAGAAATCCATTTACGGTAAATATTATGTCAAATATATTTTAAAATGTAATGTGTAATGAGTAGCCAATTGATGTCAAATTTTGTCCTTAATCTAGTAGAAGTTATTAAGTTAAAGGAGGGCTCCAATATTGTATATTATGTGACATTAAGAGGTTACTGATTACAGTATAATCATTATACTGTAAAACCATCCAGATTTCGTTTTAACCATTAAGATTTGACCAATATTGACGGTCGTAAATGCTTCCTGGGAGGCTATAACAAATATCGACATGTAAGAGTAGAGAAATACCTCTATAGCTTTTTAATCGATCAATATAAGCGGCGGTTTTAGTTTTAGTTTACTACTGTTGACCATCTGTTGTTGACCGACAAATTTAATTTGATGATATCGATAAAAAAAAACATGGAAACAAATTAACTGTTTTTTTTTAGTTGTTTCACTTGTTTGCCTGTAGGCTGACAAAAAAACCTAATGTAAGAAATTAAATAAACAGGTTTGTTTGGTGACTCGTTTTGAATTTTAAATAAGAAAAGGATAGAATATTATTTTTTAAAAATAAAATTATATTCAGATCTAGTTTTAAGTTATACGTTTATTTAGTTTCAAACATTGGTCGTCTATTTTCTAGATTGCATTGTAGTTAAAATTATTGTTTCAACAATCTTGACATTCCAAGTTTACTGTAGATTCTCCAAAACTTTTCATGCAAAATTACTGTTTTAAAAAATAATTTAGTCATTAGAAGTCACAAATGGTACTGCATGTTAATACTGTAGTGTGTTAAAGTATCTCTTCATTATACTGTACGTCAATTAAGAACGATACAAATCTTCATTACAACCAATATATTGTTTTAATCTTTATTAAAAGCAATTTTTCAGTCTCGTTTTAAAAATAAAAGTAAAGAAACGAGATTAAATTTTTATTAAAACCAGGGCTGTTCATTCGAGGTTGTTGTGAGGTTTTTTTAATTAATCGACGATTTTTTTGTTCTGGAAGTCTTAATCTTAAAAGTTGTGCTTCAAACAACATCTATTTGTGACCAAATTTGCTTTTTACTTTGCAGTAAATTAACTTTGTACGTCACATAAAATATAATAATTCTTGTTGTGAGAGTTTTACGTTTACAAACCGTGTTATTAGCAATATAATTATGCATAAAAAATTGCATTGTTGGTAATTACAGTAATTCATAATGTTAACACCTGCACAGTATAATAATATACAGATACGAATGCACTGTTTTTGCCAATGTACATTAATAATACATTTTGCTCTTAAAGCCTTTTGACATTATGCATGGAGTTACCGACTATAACGGTTGATTAAAGTTTCCAGACGTCATACAATTTTAATGATAATTTTTTATACTGCATAGGACTGTATATAATACGTTATAAAAAATATATAAGCGTAAGTTATATTTGAAGTAATAACGATTATGCGAACTACACCGTTCAGGAAAAAAATTGCACAATACATCATCATAGAGTTTTTTTTTTGTTTCCTTTTGCTTTTATGTTTTTGTCTGCAACAAATCGATTTTTAACTACAGTAGTAAGTTTGAATCAACGACGTCGGTCATCGACTTAACCCCCTCCCATCTCCCCCACAGTCCCACCCTTTACTGCAATAAGTAAAAAATTCCTCTTATGTGTCAGTTTTTTTTTATACATTAATGTGCACAGTGAAATCTCGATTAACCGAAATTCGCATTTATACAATGATAAAAAGCGTTAAAATTCGATGTTGTAAAAACATTGTTGATAAAATTTTAATATCTAAATACTGTTACGTTTATAGGAATTTTATAAAACATATTTTACAATTGAGTTATTAACATTTTAAAGTTCTAGCTAAGATTATTTTTGTGCTATAATAATTAAACTTATGGTACAAACCAAGTGAGAAATTGATTTTTTAAATACTAACGTTAGACTATGTATAAAATAATAAATTAAAAATTCAGACATAACTCTGATGCATTAGCCAGTCTAAAATATACTGTATGCAATGTAACAAACTGTATGAAGCTGAAAAATTATAAACAACATATTAAATGTTGAAATAATAAAAATGTTTCACGAAATCAAAACTACTAATATCAAATCTTTTATATAATTTAATAATAAAACCTATACAGTATTTAAGTAAGTTGAAATTTTAAGCTTGCAAAAGAAAAGTCATCATAAGTAGTTTATATTATTTCGCCATGCGAATTATTTACATTGATTTTGTAGAAAATACTTCAAACATATTTTTATGTTATACTTTTGAAATAAGATGTGATTTTGAAAACGTTGCTGAATTTTTATTTTCACCTGAATTGCCCAACAGTAATTGTTGTTGCTGTTGTAACAGTTGAATGTTTATTAACTGGTTTGCATTTGATGGTATTACAATTGGCTGCACATTATTCACCGAGTTAGTTGAGGTAGTTGATGATTTATTGTGGTGATGAGTGTGATGATGCCGATGGTGTCTTTGAGATTTATTACTTTGCCCTGAATGATTTGACGTCGAAGTTGGCAATGTGCTTGTCGCGTTTAACGGAGCCAAACATGCCGCTGGGACTTGATTATAACCACTGTTTATCTTGATCATCTTTCTGCCTTTGTATTTATGACAAAAATAGTACTGGAAAAACTTCTCCCACGACACCCATGTCTTACTGGACCATACCCACACCCCGCTTGTAATGCCAACCACTTGTGACATGAAAATTTTAAGCATAAACACTTCTACACTTGGAATCGATTCCTTCAGTTCACATCTGGTGCTGTTGTTACTGATGCTACTGCCAATTTGACAGTCCAAGCTACTTAGCATTGCAACAGCTCTCCACCGTCGAAAATTCCAGTGCTCATAAAAGTGGCATACCAAAACACAAAGTGCTGGAACCGTGTAAAGTCCTGAAAAAACACCAATTCTAATCATCAGCTTTTCTAGTTTTTCAATGTCTTTTCCGCCGCCTAGTTTCATCACTTTTCTAATACGGAACATGGCACCGAATCCGAGCACAAAAAAGAAAACTCCAAGAACTGAATAAACGCACAGTGGGACAATTACAAATCCGGTTAAATCGTTCAGGTCCTGATTCCCGACGTAGCACATTCCAGTCAGTTCGTCACCATCCACTCGGCGTAATGTCAGCACTGCAATTGTCTGTATAGCTGGTAATCCCCACGCTGCAACGTGAAAATAAGTTCCCCAGGCTTCTACCGCCTCATGGCTCCACTTTTTCCCAGCTGAAAAGAACCAAGTTAAGGACAAAATGACCCACCAGATGCTAGAAGCCATTCCAAAATAATACAACAGCAAAAACACTACTATACATCTGGTACTTTCAAGGCCCTCGATTATTAGATGGGACTCGCCATTGATGGCCTTGTCGCAGGACACTGACTGTGGACCCACAATCATACGTAACAAATAGGCACAACTGTAAACCAAGAAGCACATCGAAAGAAAAATGATAGGCTTTTCTGGATAATTAAATCTCCCAGAGTCGATTAGAAACGTCAGAACTGTGAATGTTGTCGAAATAAAACATAAAACCGACCATAAAGTCATCCAGATTGCGGCGAAATCTTTGTCAGAACTTCGAAAGTAAACATCCTCATTGCACTTTGGGGCGCATGTAGCTTGCCCATGAACATTTTCGACAACTATGAACTTTGCTGGGCATATCAAACGGTCCGAGTTTGGCACTCTGGTCGTTTGCGGTAGGAACGAAGCTCCAGAAAAGTTAGGAGGAAATTGGTTGAAAGTGTTGGTTTGCATGAATCGAGAAGATTCGGTACTGACGTGTGATTTTTGTTTGTCGGATTTTTCTTCAGTTATGTTTGGAAATTGCATGCATAATCCGTTTTTTTCTGGCACTGGGAATCGACTGCAGTTTAACATTGCTGGCCATGGAAAACTGAATCGTTGCAAAACGGGCTGACAAGAGTCTCGAACTTCCTCACATATTGCTCGACATGAAGGAATTGGCACGTCAACCTGTTCCGTGCACATTGGGGCAAAGAGAGAGCACAGGAAGAATCTAAGATGTTTTGAACAGCCATACTCGACGAGTGGTTGATACTCATGAACTTGAATTCCGGCTTCCACTTGGTCCAAATTATTCATTAGATTGGGCATTCGTGTCATGTTATATGGCATGTCACGGCACATCGGAATTGTAATGCGTTCACACCGGCTTCGACGACTTTCACCGACGTTACTACCGCTGCCACCGTACAAATTTCTTCCATTGCCGCTGACACCCAAGGCAAACGACGACGGAATCACCACCATCGAAAAAATCAGCATAACACAACTCAATTCCATCATCATTATTTATCAACTTCCAATAATCATCGTTCAACAAACTGCATATAAAAACAAACAAATTATAAAGAAATAAAATATTTGTTCGTCACTATCATTTTCTTTAAAAATGACTAAAATCATTCACTTTTCTATATAATTTTAAAGCATTATAAACATTAGTTATACGGTACCTCTAACAACTACGTGAAGTTGCAGCTCTCCTCGCGGTATCTGGTGCATTAATTTCGGTCGCTTTTTATAGCATCTGTCCGTACATTTTTAAAACGCAAATCATCACACTATTTTGTTGATAAATCGAGAAAATGGCTTTGATCGAAACACATTGCTTTCATCGCACCGTTAACATGTTGTCAACGCTTATAAACGAATAAATAAATCCAAATGACAGCAAAAACTTTTGACTTGTAAAATTTAATGTCTGTTAAGCACCAAGTTCGACAACTGTTTAGTCGTAAGTCGCGGCGAATTGTGAAAGGAAGCCGGTAGAGATAAAACAGAATCCGATCTAAAGACGCTCATTTAGCGCTTACCAAATCAGATCTCTCCAGTACTCAGACATCATAACGATTTCTTTTAACTAAAATGTTCAACTCATAAATTATAAAGAAAGTTTTATTTTATAAAACATAAACTGACACCATAAAAGCATTACACAACGAATAGATACAGCAAAACGATATAAAAACGAAATTTCTGTAGATAAAAAAAAATGTCAGCAAATGGCAGATGTTTTATTCATAAATTATCAAATTATTTCTGTAAACTGAGAAGCTTTTGGTTTCTATTGTTTTTAAATTTTATTCAGCATTTGTATTCAGTTTCATTGTTAACAGTATATTTTTCTGATTGCATTAAATTGTGTGGACATTTATGGTGATTAAGTTAACTATAGTAATTTAATGAACTTGCAATACAAGATGAATTTCTTATTTGCAGCATTTTCAATTTAGAAAATTACTCGTAATAACTCAATTATTTATTGGAATGGCAATATTAATTATATTTTGTCCTATCTGCATTTATTTTCAACATTTGTCGGCTTCTTTGCTTATTCAAAACTACATTCCAACAACATCAAATTTATTGTTATTACTGCTTAATAAACCAATACAAGAAAACAAAAATACTGTGAATTATTAGCTAGACTTTTTTTTAACATAGCTACATTTGGTTCAGATTACTAAGCACTACAATCAGAAATGTACAGTAGTTACCACTTATAGAAATAACTATGAAACAATTGTTTTATCTAAATTATTCACAGATAACCTAACTTTATTTCCACATTGACATTATAAACTGAAGAACCTAACTTTTTAAAATGCTTAAAAAAAGTTTTTTAGTTAATAAGTCATTAATTATTAAAATATGAGACAAAACTGAGGAACAATTTGGGTGGCAAAGTACTAAAAGAAATGCTTATAAAACAAAAACATGTATTTTTATTAATGAGGGGAAGTTTGAAATTTGAAAGATGCCATTTGGCAGTCGTATTTACTATTTGAAGTAGTTGATGACGTATTCAAGTAGTAATAGTTGTAGGGGACGAATGGTTATACCAGTGGTTCCCAACCTTTTTTAAACTGCGGAGCACTTTTCTGAATACAACAATTTTGCGGAGCACCCTCAATTAAAATTTTAACAATTGAAATGCCCGCTGGTTTGGGCATGTACCTCACGTTGGGAAACAGGGGTTTAAAATCCAGTACAGTAGCAGTCAGTCAGCAAGAGCTGATCTGCTTTTTTTTTCTTTATTTCGGTACATGCAAAGAAAACCAACTAGCATATGCAATAAAAAGTTCCCAAATGCAGTCCTCTAACTAACATAAATTAGACCACAAGGAAATACCAGTACATTTAGCACTTAACACAGTGATGATAAAATACAGACATCGATTAGCATGCATTTTACAATTTGTAACAATAGAAGTGTTTTTGTAGAATTATTTATTAAAATTGTAAAAAATCTTCACTTGTAAAGAAATTAAAAAAAAAAGAATAGTTATTTTAGGTACTGTATAATTTTTGGGAGCACTTTCAGAAGGCTTGGGGAGCACTAGTGCTCCCCGGAGCACCGTTTGGGAACCACTGGGTTATACAGTTTTGGGGGATGGGGGGATAAAATGTTACCGGGGTTGCTGGCAATGGCCGTTTTTCTCTTATGTTTACAGTCATAAAATTTTATTGATGGATTATATTTGAAGATACAAGTGGCGCGTTTCGGAAAAATTTATTACATTACTAAAACTTGTTTACTGCTCTTTGCTATTTTCAGAGCATGTATGTCATAAAATTACAAAATAAAAATTTAGTTTTTTTAAACAGATTAATTTATAACTTAAAAAAAAAATGAACATCTTTAGTGTTGTTGCTTTTAAATAACCGTACAATATTATAATATTATGGTTTAATATAATTTTTTTAGCTGAAGCAAGACTGAAAAAATTGTTTAGTTTAATACTACAAAGAAAATACTGCAAAGAAAATAATTTAACACCTGATTGTGAAAATTTTGTATTTGCAAAAAGCGTAGTAGCTGCTTTCAAAGTTTAAATATCAAATATAAACAATTTCTCATATTTACACGCCAGATTTTAAAATAACTATAAAAATACTTTATGTAAACAATATCCAAAGTCATAAAAACGTTGTCCACTAAATCTGCTATTCCATCTATTGTATATGAACTAATGGCCTAGCCTACTTTTTATATTTACTGTATAATATGCCACCAGGAATTCAGAAGTCAAATGTGATCAGTTAAAGTCAAATTTTATGACTTAAAAATCAAAAATATATTTAGTTAAGGTAGCATAATTATATTGGGTCTTAAAACACAAATCTAATCATTCATGTCTTAAAAGTTCAAATGCATTATAAATATCAGCGTTCAAAGTTGTATTTAACTTAACTTCCATTAACATTTATCAGTTGGTTCATTAAGTTAGGTATTGTCCTTTCAGTTTACAATGGCCAATTTTATTCGTCTGTCTTGAAAAAATTGTAAATTTGATTATACCACCTGGAGACTTTCAAATAAAACCATAACTAGACTTTATTGTTTTAAAAGTTGGTTCTGACATACGTGTAAAATTTGATATTGTTTAGACTTTCGAAGTTTAGATGAAGGGGCTGGGGAGATTAAATAGCAAAGGAGAGTTGAAATGAGCGGAGAAGTACATAAGAGGGATTTTTTTTTAATAAACTGGGAGAAATAAGGAGGGGTGAAGGGGGAGGGTTAAACAACAACAACAAAACTTAATGGCTTTTCTATCCTCAAGCAAAATTACCTTTCATGAACATCACAAGCTAACCTCCATTTTAGGCTCTTTTTTCCATCATTTTCTTTTTATTATTTTTCATTTTCAAGCTGTAATAATTGAGGATGAAATATTGTTTTTATGTGTCAGATGTTGTTTAAAAAAACAACAAAGAGCATCACAGTCGACCAATTTTAACAACTATTATTATCCAGAAATTATAACACATGCTTCACTGATTAAAAAGATCAGCTGATTTGAATGAAATTTTGAATTTAGGATTCAACAAACAAGATAATGCGATTTTGCTATAGAAATAACTTAAGTACCGGTAGTTCCGATTGCAGTCTACGTTGTTAAGACCAAAATCATATGCTCACATAATTTGGTTATAATGAACGAAATCTAGTATTTAACATTAAACCAGATATTTAATTAATATAATCTGGTGACTTAAGAAATTGTTTTATGCCTGAAAACATCGTTTGGTTTTGTAAAGCCAAACTAAATGATGAGGTTACTTGTTACTCAGTGTCAGTCATCTTATTTTAAAAAATTAATGCTAAAAAATAGCGTTTTTTAAAATGCAGTGTTTGTTATTTAAGTTTATATAAATAAGACCAAAGTCTTTGCCAGTGGTTATCTTATCGATTAAAATTTTCCAATACATCGTTTTGCTTTTTAATTTCATGTTTTCTTTTATTTGTCGGGAGTTTTTTATTTGTGCACCTACAATGTCAAAAAAATATCAAGAAAGCACAACAAAGCTTTTTATTTTTAACACAATAGGTTAAAATGCTATTGTGTTAAAAATAACGATAAATTAATATTAAAATGCATTGATTACAATGATTAAATATTACTAAACGAGTGTTGGCCATCATACAGTGTGTTCCCTTTCAACATTTGGTTGTTTCAATCATTTAACATTTTGTTTTCTACTTATTTATAGGTTTTTGAAAAAAGTGTCTGTTTTATAGACTGTTTTGCATACATTTTGACGTTATTTGTACTGTAAATAACAGCATTTATTACTATTAATAATGAAGAGAAAAAACGGCGTTTGCAGTTTTAATACAAGCAAATTCCAATGAGTTTTCAACTACAAAGATCTACATCGTGATTTCTTTCAATTTTTTGAATGCTTGTGTTTTGATGCCATGGGTGGGAATTATGTAGGGATTTTTTGTGAAAACATAAATGCGTTAAAATTACTGTTCCCCCACAGCAAAATATGTTTGCTGGTACAACCCACTTTTCTTTCATTCTTCAATTCTCATCATCACTTTCACTCCTCACCTTATACTGTGTACTGTATATGCCTTATAAAGCTTCAAACACGTCCATCATTTATTTTCGAAATACTCTGACAACCCATCATTACATAATTACTTTTCACCATTTTTTTTCCATCGCCTTTTTTGCTGAACCACAAAAACGCTATTAACCAACAAAGGATTTTACACTCACTAGTTCTACCTCAATGCTTTAGTTACATTTAAAAAAAAAAATGTTTTTTTTTTCTTTTAAATTAGTCTTATGATTAAAAAGTTTTAGATGCACAGATTTTTGTTAATGATGAGCTACCTGTTAAATAATCAAACGAATTTAAGTTAGTATCACTGCAGCAACTTAAATTTCAGTATGGTAATTTGCCTAACAATATTTAAGATAATTTCTACAATCTAATATCGGATTTCAATAAAGTTTGAAAAATTTCAGTTTGAAACCATTTTTATAGTAAAGTTTTTAGTGAACATTTTGTGATCTTATCTAAACTAGTTTTTGAGTTATTGTTAAAATTATTAACAACTTTCTGGCCTTACTTTTACATGCCATATTTTCTTGAGTAATAAATAAGCTAAGTTACGATTATGATGGATAAATATTAAATAATTACATGCATTCAACACCTTCTAGTTAGTGTTTAATAAATAAGTTTAGGTTGATGCCCTTCAATGTTTAGGTCTACGAATGTGTATCACTTTTAGTTGAATATACATTTTTGTTTCCAATAATTTTCTGTAGTTTTTATACAGTAACTGATTTAATCCATAAAAACAAAATCATAATAAAAAGCCTGAAGTTGATGGTGGGGTATGATCATTAACACCTTCAAAGTGTTAGGCTCCTCCCGGCGAGAAGAGTTGTTGCAAAATAAATTGCCACCTCCTAGTGGGAAAGATAATTTGTTGTAAAGGTTATTTTTTTACCCAAAGCCCAATTCACCTTTTCCAGGCCCCCTTCTCTAACCATCCATCCATCCTTCCTAAATTTTTAATTTTTTTTTCACTATGGTTAAGAATAATTCTTTAATGTGAATACCTGATGTTAACTCAGTTGACGTTAATGTGAAGATATAGTTCTGGTTTCCTGCTGCTTTTTCAACTTCCATTTGATTCAGTGGCCAATTTTGCTGCTTTTTCATTCTATGAAATGCCTAGACCACCTTCTCTAACTACTCTTAACTCTCTTTGAAGATTTGATTTAAATTGTCTTTTGTGAAACTCAACGAAAATATTCGGGAGGAAAATTTATATGTAATTGTATTATATAAATCAAGATGTTGACAAGCAGTAACATTAATGAAGCTGAAATCATACATTGATTTTTACAAGTTTTATTATTGGTATGCCATATCTATTTTTAAAAATTCAAGTTTAAACAATATTTCAATATGAACAGACAATTCATTTTATAATTTCTTCTATCTGACCTCTAACATATAACTTTTTTATTAAAGAAAAACCCAATAATATTAGTAATACTGAAGATCTTATTTCAGTCTTTGAACACGTAATAATTTGATTAAGTAGTAAAAGTTGGCAACAAACATATCATAAACCAGATACTCTATAAAATGATTAAGTCAACTGGAACTTAAATTAAAAAGCATTTTATTAAAACTAAATTCAGAAAAATACTGTAAAGTTATTAAAGCAGCCTTCAAAGCTTACTAGAGCTCTAGTTATAATCAGTGGAACTGAAATCACAAGTACAGCAGTTAAGCTAACGTAATCCCAAATGTCCAGCACATTAGTCTCAATCATCTTCAACAGCCGAATTTTACATTTAGCAATTGGCATGCAAATAACGAAATACTGACGGTGAATCCATTTGAAATATTGTCACTTTCAGTCTTAGTTGTAAAATGTTAGCCTTGAAATATGTTGATCAAAGTGACAGCTGTAGTTCAACAATATCAAAGTTTCACTCGAGTTTTGCCTTTCAAATCATTTTAGCAGATTATTAAAACATTTAAATTATTTTCAGATTTTAATCGAAATACATAAAGTATTTTATGACAAGTAAAACTTTTGTGGCAATTCAGCAAGTGCTGGCAAACTTTTTCTACATCACAATTTCGTAAGTATTCAATCAGTTTTATAGTTAAAAATAATATTTATTTTTGTAGAAGGTCTGATTGTTCATCTTATTCAAATGATTTTAATGGCCATAGGTACAGTATTAGTTCTCAAGACAACTATTGTACGTTCAAAGTTTATAGTTCATTTTTTTTTACTAGCTTACATAGTCGGGCAAATTCGGCAAAATTGTGCCATTGTATTTGTGCGCTGAGGTCAAAATTTACTCGGTGGCTACCCCATCAGGTCGTCGATGCTTTTTCTTGTCAAAATCGTCAAGTACTTGGCAGCAAAGTGTGCACTTTTGGTGTCACTCTCGTCTCCATATTAACGGATTATCTGGTTTGTTTGAAAAGTGAAACTTTAAAGAGAGTAATGATGAGGTCCGTGTCTTTTATTGACCGCATCAGTTTTAAATTTCAGCCAATTGTGTTTAGAAATGCCGTCGCTTTTGGCGATGTGGACAACGACGGTGTATGCTTAGTTTTTTTGTACTGTCTTATTGTTAATTACAATGTTATATCTATTATAGGATAATGAAGTTGCGGTGGGCAATGACATCGGGGAAATTGCTATTTATAAAGGACTTAACTCTCACCCATGGCGAGTCAGTACAAGAAATAGTCCAATAGTAGCTCTCGCTATTGGCGATGTATTTAACACTAAATCGGTAAGTAAAATTCATGAAACAATTAGTAAAACACGATTATTAATCTTTATGAATCTTTAGAATGCGTTGGTTGTACTTACAATTGATGGACGATGTGCAGTATTTGTTGCAGGAAACGATTCAGCAGGTCCATCGGTAAGTAAAACTGACATAAAGTTGTGACTCAAAGATGTTTAATCTTTCTCCATGTTTATTAATTTGACAGACGAGTACGGGTGTCGATTCGAAGGGTTACAAAAGGATGAGTCGTTTTCACATTCAGCAATTAATTCCCAATGCTCAGTGTGCCTATTTGTGGGATGTCGGTATTACTATAATGCACTTTTGCCTCGTTTCTTTACTGTTGTGATAAAGCGAGACAACATTGTATTGGTTGCAACAGAAATTTGTTTCTCGTAGACTGGTGTTGTAATATTTAATATGAAACTGACGATACATTTCAGATGGCGATGGGTTAAACGAATTAGTGGTAGGAACGACCGACCGTTTAGTCGGATGTTATCGTTTTACAATTTTGCCTGAAGTAAGATGGTGTTTTCCTGAAACGTATTTCTTATGACTTAAAAGATGTTACATTTTGTTTTTCTAGTTTTCAGACAACCGTGCTGGTGGGAGTTTAGTTTGTCTAAAGAAATGGGAATTTCCTGAACAAGTTAATGAATTTGTGGTCCAATTTCAACGTTGTCTCATAATTTAATAATTAATCGTTAATGTACTTTACCAGATTGGGAATATAAGTTTAAATTTTGGAGACGATGGAGCGGCGTACGTAATGGTGGCTCAACCAGGTCGCACATACTATCAATTGAATTGTCGAGCAATGAAAGATGATTCGTTAGTATCCATAGCTTTAATAACAAACTGTTATACAAAGTCTAAAATATTGTAGAACCAATAAAAAATATCATCCATTACCGTCGTCCGAGGAAAGAAGTAAAACTGTAACATCAACAATTGTTGGTGGAATAAAGGGGAAAAATGATAAACGAAATCTGTTCGCTTTGGCTACTACGAATGGTAAGAGCAAATCAAACATAAAAGCGAGCTTTGAGAAATTTTAGCTGTTTTTATTGAGACTTTGGATTCCAAAAGCATTCACTGATTGTCATATTTTCTAGATAATTTCTTGTACATCTTTTTTGTATAGGTACGATGGCGTTGTATGACGGAGAAAGTTTAATCTGGTCATTGAAAGATTTAAAAAGTGAAGTCCATACGGTTACAAAGTTT
The DNA here is from genome assembly GCA_013389785.1 of Helicorthomorpha holstii. Taxonomy (NCBI): domain Eukaryota; kingdom Metazoa; phylum Arthropoda; class Diplopoda; order Polydesmida; family Paradoxosomatidae; genus Helicorthomorpha; species Helicorthomorpha holstii. The sequence continues at coordinate 1,418,766 of JAAFCF010006596.1, read as the reverse complement.
GATATTTCTGTAAGTAATTTTCTGTATTTTGAAATTACATTTTTTAAATGAAAATGTTGAACAGGGCGACGGTGTAGACGAAGTTCTTGGTAGTGCCTGCGATGGGGAAACCTATATTGTCAATCATGATGGAGAAGCCATTCTTTACGAATTGAAGGAACCAGCTCAAGCGTTCAGAGCAGGTTTGATCTTTTTATTTAAATTTTTCGCTTAACTTTTACACAGTTAAAAAGTGTAACTTTCTGTTAGGTTACTACGCGATTTCGCCAGGGAAAAACGTCCCATGTTTGGTGTATTGCACTTTTGATCTTACCCATTGCTTGGTCCTGTTTTATAATATCGAAATTCCTCGGATTCCACTCAATACTTTGATTAGCAGATTGCCTAATGAGCCGGCAATTCGTAACTATTTATCACTCATGGGCGTTGATAGTAAGTAACATTTAATTCTTTTTATTTTCTTCTTATTCTAATTTTTATTTACAATTTTTAAGGTTCACAGCCAACTCAAGTTCAGAGATTTATATCTTCGCTACTATACGGTGACATTAGAAATACTCATTGATGTTGACAAGAGATTCTCCACAATTAGTTAAGGAACAGTATTTTACTATATTTGTGATTTAAGTACTGAACGATTGTTAATATAATTTTCAAAAATAAGTTGTAATAGTGAATAGTACAAATTTAATGAAATTAAAGCGGCATTGCGTATTATAAAGAGACTTAAGATGTCTGATACTCCAGTGACTAATAGAAAAAAAAAATATAATTAATGTTGTTGTAATGTGATCCTTTTGGTACCATTTAATAAACTATTTACTTTTCATTGATTTAATTGCTCTTAATTTTGAAAACAAATCATTTTTGAAAGCTACACAATCAAAGAAGCTGAATTGAAGTTCACGAAACAAGAAGTCCATGGTAGAGACCTTGATGAATTATGCAACATCATTATAACAATTAAAGTCTTAATCGTTTATTTTAATATTTAATACTCTGCATTTAGTTTAACAACGTACGTTGCAGTAACAAAAGGCTTTATTACTCAGCACATACAGTAAGGTAAGAAATATATTATTATACATGAAGTTTTAATGCGATGATTGCCTATAGGAAACTTATTAAACTTTCATAGTGCAGTAAGGACAAGATCAAGATCATTTACGTTAAATTTTAGATCATTAAATTTCAACCGAAGAAATTGAATTGAATTAGGCACTTACTAAGTGTATAAATATCCACATTAAAAATAAACAACGTAAAAAAAACAGTGTCCTAATTTAGTTATTTAGCCAAAGTGTCTAACCGTAATTAACCGAATTTCATTGAGAAACCCATTCAACGTATCTAGCAAAAATTACAGTTTATTTGCTTTTATCCACCACTAGGTGGCAGCTCTTTATGGACGGAAAATTAAATAGTGATCAGCCGTTACGCTTAGATCAGGTAGAATTTTAAAAGTTGCTTCAATAAAAGTGAATAGCGATCAGCAGTTACGCCTTAAGAGGAAAGAAAGTTTTAACTAGCTACCACTAGATGACAGCTCTTTATGGACAACATCAAAATAATGATCAGCGTGACGCGTAGATCAGGTAAAATTTTAAAAGTCGCTTCAATGAAAGTGAATAGCGATCAGCAGTTACGTCTTAAGAGGAAAGAAAGTTTCAACTAGCTACCACTAGGTGACACCTCTCTATGGACAAAATAAAAATAATGATCAGCCGTTATGCTTAAATCAGTTAGAAAATAAAAGTAGTTTCAATGAAAGTGAATAGCGATCAGCAGTTACGCCTTAAGCAAAAAAAATGTTTTAGCTATCTACCACTAGATGGCAGCTTTTTATGGACAACATCAAAATAATGATCAGCGTGACGCTTAGATCAAGTAGAATTTAAAAGTCGCTTCAATGAAAGTGAATAGCGATCAGCAGTTACGCCTTAAACAAAAAAATGTTTCAGCTAGCTACCACTAGATGACAGCTCTTTATGGACAACATAAAAATAATGATCAGCGTGACGCTTATATCAGGTAGTATTTAAACGTCGCTTCAATGAAAGTGAATAGCGATCAGCAGTTACGCCTTAAGCTAAAAAGTGTTTCAGCTAGCTACCACTAGGTGGCAGCTCTTTATGGACAACAAAAATAATAGTGATCAGCCGTTACGCTTAATTGTAATTGAGTCGTTCACAAACAAAGTGAATTAAGTCACATTTGCACCAGTTCGGAATTGTAAATAGCCTTGACATGTCATATAGCGCCTTCTATGAAATATTGAGTAAATTTGCTTTAGCTAATAGAAGGCGCTGCATGGCCAATCAAAGCTATCTAGAATTCCAAAGTGGTTTTAGTGCAAATGTGACTAAATCCACTTTGCTTGTGAACGACTCAATTGACAACTCTTTTAGACTTTAAAATGAATGCTTGTAATAAAATATTTCACAAGCATTTTAGTAATGCGCCACCATTATTCATTCAAATGACTTAGTTAATTATTTAAGATAATGCAAATAGCCCAATTAAAGATAATTATTAAACGTGTCTATACGATAATATCAAAGCATTACAGCTGATTGTTACTCGACTATAATGTGCTGCCGCGTAGTAGTAGCTAATTGAAACTTTCTTTTCTCTTAAGGCGTAATTGCTGATCGCTTTTCACTTTCATTGAAGCGACGTTTAAATTCTACCTGATCTAAGCGTCACGCTGATCATTATTTTGATGTTGTCCATAAAGAGCTGCCATCTAGTGGTAGCTAGCTAAAACAGTTTTTTGCTTAAGGCGTAACTGCTGATCGCTATTCACTTTCATTGAAACTACAGTACTTTTATTTTCCAACTGATTTAAGCGTAACGGCGGATCATTATTTTTATTTTGTCCATAGAGAGATGTCACCTAGTGGTAACCGGTTGACACTTTCAATCCGATTTATGCGTAACAGCTGATTCTTATTTATTTTGCTGGCCATAATGTGCTTATTCTATATGTGGGGCGGCTGAATAAAACTGATCTGTAGTTTTTACTGGATAATTTTATACTGTATAACTAAAATATCAATGTAGACATATCATGATGGGAGACACCGAACATATTAGGGACTGCACCACCAATTGGTAAGCATTTCAATTTGATTGAAACCGTTGATTGTTTATAATTTGATGAAACAGTACAACTGTATAATTGTAGCTGTTGTCGTGGTTGGAGCTGAAATTAATGTTTGATTCTCCTGACTTGACTGTTCACGTTTACGAGGCAAAGAAATTTAGTGGAAGATTGGCCAATAACAACGAGTATGAAGTTGGAGGATCCAAGAAATAAATATACGAGCGACTTTATAAAGTTGACTGGTTTGTTTTATTTTTGTAAAACTTAGACACCCAAAAACCAAAATTTACTCTTTTCATCTCTAACAATTTAGCTGTACAATTTGAAGTTCAAGAAACTTAACTAGATATAGTGTTGCCAATGTGAATTTCGATTGCACCAGCTGATGAGGAATCTTCTCAGAATATTATGTAAAGTTTGGAGTTTTGAATAGGAAGAAATTCTAGCGTTTCTGATCCGAGTCTGTGTGTGTTTTCACTCAGGATGCCATGCAAAAGTTTAGTATTCCGTAAATGGATTACTGAGCATCCGAATGATTTAGGGTTTTAATTACCAAGTGAGTCGTCCAGATGCAAAACCTGACATCCTCATCCTCAAACCTGCTCATCCGATTTTTAGGTTTTGGTATCCCTGCATTCTAGTTGACTCCAGCTACAAGTAAAATGATTATTGGGCTTCAAAACCCATCTTATACCTTTTAAAAGTAGATTTGAAAAACTCAGTTGGCTGCAAAACCAATGCTGAAAAAAAAACAGTTTTTGTCATCTGGGCAAAAATCAGTTAAAACACTCAACTGGTTTTGCATCTGGACGACTCAAGTGCTCAGGTGCTTTCACTTTTAGTTGCTGAAAACTATTCTTTAGTAGTCATAAACAAATTTGGATATTAGTTAATCAGAAGTTAGCAGATAACAATTGATTTTGGTAAAACAGTAACTAAACTAAAGTACACGTATGTAGTAGAAATGAATAAGGTAATGCATAATCAATCTCTTGGCTGTTTGGAGTTTTACAAAACTGATTTTCAATAGCACAGAACCAACCAGTAGCCGGTTTTAGTCCATTTAGGTGAAACGAAACGAATCTAAAGAACTTAAAACATGCTGTAAATGCATCTGAGCTTGGTTTTAAATTATTGCTGTATCTTATCAATTTTTAATTTGTTGTTTTAATTGCAGTTTGAGTCTGTTAAAATTAATCGTTATGGTTTGATTACACGGGACGCACGCATTAACACCATTTTTTATTAATGTGCCTGTATATTGAATAAAAATCAACGTTTGGTGATGAAACTGTCTTTTTCTAACTTAAGTAATTCTTTATGTGATTAGCATTTGAAGTATTTTAATTAATTATTTTTTAATCATTTGTTGTAAAGTTTTTTGTTTGATGCTTTTGAAAAGCTACTGGCTGAAAACCGGTCATTACGTCTGATGGATTCAAGTGAGGATGAAGTACTGTATCGCAGTGGCGGAAAGAAATTGAATCGCTTATTTCAGAAACCAACCAAGTCAACAAAATCTAGTTTTGAGATAATCGATAAAAACTGTTTAGTTTCTTAAATTACCGTTATATTGGCTGGAAAAAAATTGGGGACGTGTGTGATGATGTGCCAATCATGTCTGTATAGTTAAACAACTGAAAAGATTAATCGGGAAATTTAAATAAATTGTTGAATTTTTTTGACATAGTGACTTTCTGCAGTAAATCTTAACATAGTGACTTTCTGCAGTAAATCATCGCAATTGCCGAGTATTTAGTTTTGTTTACTTTTAAATGGGTACATGAAAATTATTATCAAATGACTAAAGTCAACATTTCTTACATTATACTAAGTTTTTCTTTATTTTTTGCGACATTCAAAACGCATAAAAT
>JAAFCF010006596.1:1309276-1403786 GCA_013389785.1 Helicorthomorpha holstii | reverse complement strand
AAAGTCTGGCCAGGCAAAAAGTCGAATCCAACTCCAGGATGTCTGTTAAAACATAAAAAATAGTTAAAATGCCTGTCTAATTGTACTTAAAAAAAATCAAATATACTAACGCAATTTGCGCAATGTTTGCACAAAGGTTTCTGTGAGTTAACATAACTCCCTTTGGCATTCCAGTGGTTCCACTAGAATATGGCATGCAAACAACATCATCCGGCTGAATTGATACTGTGGGAAACTTGTCTCCTTCGTCGAGTGCTAACTGCATCAGAGGAGTATATCCTTCCACTTCTCCAGCCATAAACGATTCCTACAATTTAAAACAAATTAATTGCTGTACTGTCAAATAAAATGTGCCTCGATATCAAGACTGCACTTAATGATAACTAGATCGATTTGTTTTTCTAAATTTTACGTGCATATTCAATTAGTCATTAGTTTTGTATGCAGTAAAGTTTGAAAAAAAATAATTTTTAACAATTAAATGCATGTATTTTAAAATGCAACTAAGTACATTTAGTGTTTAAAATATTTAACAATATATTATTTATTATTGTTACTTTAGGTACAGTATATTCACATTACTATTGTTGCATAAAAACATGATTCTGCGAATTTTATTTTACCACAAGTGATATGAATTTAATTTTACCACTTGTAAATTTTGTTTTCGTTATGTAAACGATTTCACAATCATATTTTGCTTCAACATTCAATAAGTGACATCTGAATGCTAAAACACAAAACCTTGTTTATACCTGTACAGAGGGACATTTCGCAACTGCTTGTAGTACTAAATCGCCAAAAACTGGTACTGTCATCACAAACTTGGCTTGACAATTATTTAATTGCCTCGCAATCTCCTCTAAACATTCATGAAAAAAAGGTGCAATTAAATTTAAACGATCATCTAATTTAAATAACAATTTTTTACCTGATGTATACAAGGGATTTGCTGTGGTGATAATTCCACCGATGGCTGCAACTCCCAAATACAGAAGGGCGTATTCGGGAATATTTGGTGAAATGATGGCAAAAACATCTCCTTTACGAAATCCACGTTTATTCAAAGCACTGCCAATTTTCTGGATAAATCTCTCGACATCTGCATACGTATAACTGCGACCGGTCATACCACATACCTACAATCAGAAATCAAATAAAATTAATATCAAATACATATTATTGCAATGACATAATTACAGAAATAATTATTTTTAACTAAAAAAAGTGACTTAAGTTTTACTAACTTCAAGTAAACAAATTTAACCTTTAAAAAAATATTGACTTTGAAAATAAAAAACACAACATTTTGATTGTCATTGTACTTCTGGAGCCCCTAGCAGGAAAATAATTACGGTATTTATAAACTTGCAGTGTATCTAATCAAAATTCACCAACTGAGTTACTAACAACAGTTCTTAAGAAATGTTTTTAAAAGTTAAATCTTCCTAACATTTATTTACACGTACGGTATAATAATGAAGCAATTGACACCAACTGTACGAGTATAAACAAATAAAAAAACAAGTCTAGTCATCGAATAAAAACTTTTAAAAGCAACTAAATTCAATGTCATGAAATGCCATTTCAGCCAAGAGATAATTTTAAGATTTCATTTGCTGCTAAAATCGTGACTAGTTAAATTTTAATTAAGTCAAGGTTGATTACATTGCTTTCAAAATTAACTAAAACTTCTGATTTAAATACTGTACAATTCTCAACAAGCTATTCAGTGGCACCAAGACACTACAAATTTTTCAAACTTTAATAACAAGTCCCCGTCCGTCTACGATACTTTACTGAATGTATTAAGATTTAAAAACACTGGTTTCGTTTACTTATACTGTAGGTTGCGTCGTTGTTTACAAAGTTACAGCTAAAAAAGTTTTTGTTTGCAATCAACACTGACAAATGAAATCTTATTAAAGCTAACCAGTTAATGTTTATTTTTCAATAATTGTTCGTATTGTTTCAAATATTAAACTGTTACAGTGAAATTAATAATGTTTTGTCATGTTCACTGCCTTGGCCTAAATCAACTGCTGTACAATTATGTGATCAAACATGATATACTGATATTCAAAGTCCAGTCACACATTATTAAATTTATAATACATAAATGGGGTGGGACGATGTCGTATAATTATGTATAGGGGGAACGTTATTAAATTTAAGTCCTTTTTCAACCTTGAAATACTTAAACAGCTATGCAATGAATTGTTTTAATTCAAGGACGTGATAGGATTATGTTTGCCATATTATCTATTGGAGTATTGAGTATAAAACTTCACAGGGCTTTTTTTTTTTTTTTTTTTGAAGAGTTTGCAAGTGGCAGTTTACATATTAAACCCCATGTGATAGCTACTATGTTTAAACTCTGACGTCAATCATTTCACAACACACTAAACGCATAACATGAGCAAAAACAAGCAGATTCAGCAGATTCAATAATAAAACTAAGTGTAAACCCCGGAAGTGCAAAATCTGGTTTTTTTGCTCATTGGAAATTGCTGGCATAAGCGACGCCTGAGACATGTACGTTGGTATTCAAGGCTAAAACTGAAGTCTCAAGGCTAGAAATTCAATGTTAGTAAATAATCCACGGTAATAACAATAATAAATGCCGTAAGTGGCAATTTAATTAAAGACATTACACAACAACCCATTTATGTAAACTTTATCATTGAGCGACCTTCAAAGCCGAATATCCAGCGATTAAAGTAATATTAAACAGAGATGATCTTTCATAATTATTGATACAAATACCCATTGATTACTGATTTCAATAACTTCAAAACTTTATTTAAACACTAACATGTTTAACAGCCATACAGTGGTATATACAATGTTTCAATTTGTGATTAATGATTTTTAGCGTTCATTTATGTCAAGCATTAACTAGTAAATTCCTACTCGAGTGCCCCAGAGTGCCAGAGACATAATTAATACCGAGAAAGAATTTATTGTTGAAAAAACTACACCAAACAATTATAAAAAACCCTGCAACTTCTCAAGAACTGGTAATCCAGTATCTGTATTATATGAATGCAGTAAAAAAGGCAAACAAACTCAAAATACAAAAAAAATTAATGAGATTTTACTCAAATCAGCTTAATAACATTTTAGCTAAAACAATTTGGTAATGTATAATGAATAGTTGGGAGAAAAATATAGTACAACAAATTGTTTCATATAACAATATCCTCAAATGCAATCCATATTGTAAAAAATTTCAAATATTATATTTTAATATGATTGACAACAATAAACTAGTCTACAACATAGTGTTGGATATCATTTAGAGTTCAACAATTTCGTCTCATTTAAAAGTAGGCGTTTTGAACCTAGTAAAACATTTAAAAAAAACTGGTCAACCTCTGAATGTAAGTTATCTCAAATCTTGTTTTTCAATCCCAGTCGAAGTTTCATATTTGACACTCACAGCTGTTATCGACTTTTTTTTAAAGTTTCTACCAAGCCCCCTTCCACACCCCCTTGCATAGCTCCTCCTCACATATACGACTGAGCTTAGATGGATAAGTAAACAATTTAAGCAACCCCGCCTCCATAATATTTTAATCCTACAAAGTAAGGAGATTTGAAGGAGAACTCTCAAACTAGGGTTCTCCATTTTTTACCAATATTAAATAACTTAGCCAATGCAACACCAACGCTGAATGTTCTTGTTACAAGTTATGAATAAAAAAAAGTACATTAGATGGATAATCGATATTATTGTACTGTATAAACAAAAGGGGGTCAAGCAAAGTCACTAAAAATTAAATTATGAGAACTTTTACACGAAAATTTTAAATGTTAACATGCCACAGAACACTAAACCTGTTTTCAATAGTATTCTAATGGAGCCTCGGGTACTAAAGGCACCACTGGCTTTGGGACACCTTATTCATAAAATAATAATTTAAATATTTGTCGTCAGCCTATATCAGCACCAGAATCCAACAAATGAAGAGGACTAAATGTGTAAAATTGCCAAAACCAATTTCAATTTTTATCTAATTTTTTGACTTAAAAGTTACAACGATTAATCAACAATACTGTATGTTGACACAGACCAATGATTATACAGTACTGTCGTTTGTACTGGTAGTCAAAAACGCATAATTATTAATTATTGTGTTTTTATGAAATTGACATTACAGTAATTCGGTATCTCAACTTTTTAAGATTCATTATTCAGTTTTATTCCAGTTACTGCAACTTTAAGTTAGGTTAATCTGCAACTTTAAGCATCACAATCAATTTGATTTGAGGTTCAGCTGGAGTTAACTGCTTTATACTCAACTAACTAGAAATCACCAACAATGAATGTCGAAACATTTATCCATTCATTTACTACTTTATAGCCTACAAATGCAGCAACGTAAGCTTATAAATAATTATACTCTTACAGTCGTTTATCGTAACTGAATAAATAAATCGGTTGAGGTCGCGGTGCTTTTCTCTGGCTGTTACATGTTATGTCATTGTCATCAGACATCAACACCTGTTTGTTACAACTTAATTCTGTGATAATTTACATTGCCAAAAAAATATAAAAAAACTACTGCCACACCCCCAGAATTTGTTCAGACAATCCTCAAACACACCACTATTTCGTACCTAAAAATCCGATAACATACAGTAGTGCGCCTAATGTACATAAAAATAATAAATCATTGCATCAAAATAAAGGTTAAACTGATTAAAATATTGCTGTATGAATTTCAAATCAGATTGATAAAAACTAGTATGTTGCTTAATTTTTTGGGTACAAACTGAATACATACAGTAGAAGACTTGCGATTACAGTATTATTTTGTTGATTGCTTCCTAGGCTACCTTGCAAGTTTATCGACTGCAACTTTTACCAACACAAATATTAACTTTATTATATTTCTTTTGATACATTCTGACCTTGGAACTTTTGTCTGAAATACAAATGAGCGGATTATACAGAAATATAGATAAAAACGCTATTTGAAACCTCGAGTACTACGACTACACACTGATAAACTGAAGCCCGACGACTTAGCAGTCTAATCTAGGCCAAATTCCAACCACACTTATAGAAAAAAGACAGAAGCAAGGTCTTTTAAGTTTTAAATGAATTATGTACCAGCATGCATCATCAAAGAATAATTAAAACCTTTTAATCAGTCTTTAAAAATCAGTACACATGGATAAAATAAAGAAAAAATAAAAATCAATTGTACATCACCATCAAAATTGTTACTACTGTACTTTTTAAAGTTTACTATGCCGTCTATGTGTATATAAAACAATTCGAGTTGACCTTTGACATTAACCAATACCAAAAACTAATGTATAAACTAAACAGTGGATAAATGATCTAAAATATTCAAAGCCCAAATACTGTATTTCATAGTGCCTGTAACTCCACAATACAGTACATCAATTTATCAAATGAGACGTGAAAATAAATATTTAATCAAGTGGTTACAGCACATTAGGTGCCAACCCCCAAACGTTTAATGCAATAATTATGGTACAATAAGTTATCAAGTCCTGCAATGCCATATTGAAATAGAATAATGCCTCATTGACTAAACTTAATGATATTAATTTTTAGTTAATAAAACAATAATAAAGATTTATGACATATACTGTACATGTAATGATCTGAATCAAGTCTGTAATCAGCAAGTCATAATTTGTCTTGTAATTGATTTTATACGCAATTGAGTTTATAAGTTACGTAATACTAATATTGACTACTTTTAATTATTATAAAGTAGCTGCTAACTACTACATTTTTGCTTTCAACATTAAAAGTTAGTCATAAATCATGAGTTTTGAGACATTTGCAATGAAATAAAATTAAGTTCATGTCAAAACATTTTTTGCAATCTTGTCAAATATTTAACCTTGAATTTATATTTAAGTGAACCAAATATAACTAGTCATATTCTTAGCTTAATACAGTATGACATATACATTTTTAAAAGAAAAATATCTGCCCAACTACCAAAAACATCTTACTTAAGCAGTTTAAACAAACATCTGCTTATTTTAAACGTTTATCATCATTTTACAGGCTACTGACATTCCACGGGAATAATTGCAACGCTTTGAACTTGAAAAAATGTAAACAATTTGATTTTTCCATTTAAAATAAAAGTTGCATTACAGTACCGTTGAAACTTGCTAATAATATTCAGTAATTAACAGAAAATTGACAATAATTATACCCATTACTCACTTCATCATAAAACGAATTGAATGCTATAATAACTTAAATAAATGTCATTATCGTTAGAAAGCAAATAACTATGAATGACTTCCATACCGGACAAATTAATTTGAGCATTTAAAGAAAATTGAAGTCATTGCCATTTAATATTCTGAATTGCTTTAATCAACAATTACAGTCATGTTAAGGAAACCATCCATTTAATACAACTTCATTCACATCCGGATAGATTTCTCTTTCCATGAAAAATAATATAAGTTTTTATAGTAGTGTTTTATATACAAAAAAATGCCATTAAAATAATTAAGAAAATGTACTAAAACACGCAACAAAATTTGATAAATTTTCCAAACAAATATGCTCATATTCAATCTCATAAACCAGCATTAATATACATGTCTAATTTGGGACAGGAATTCTTGATTAACAAGAGGAACTACTGTATTAACAAAAACCATGTGTCCTTGGAAATTTCCAAACGTTAAATACCATATTGTGAAATGAGTACACGCAATTTGACTGACACAGGATTCGTGAGGAAAAATAAACAAAATGTTCAGTTTATTAATGAATATTATTGTTTACTATGCAACGCAGAGCTTGAATACTACAGCCAGATATACAAATAAAACAATTCAAATGTATCGTAACACCGTATTATATTTTTTTTCTGAGAACAGTAAACGTCTAGAGATAAGTTGATAACATTTTTGCAGTTTAAATAAATCACACTAAACAAATTTTCCATTTGATTAAGGTGGCTGACAAGCTGGTGGGGGAAAAAAGTTTGTTGACATTTGATGATTTTGTATTTGTAGTGACAGATTAGAAGGGGCCGTCTAATTAATATACATGCACTGTAGGAAAAAAACCAGTTTTGTTAAACAAGTGCAATTGGTAACCTTTCCAGGTCATGAACCTTATTGCTCAACTTTATGAGCCTCTTTACCCCTTACCTAGACTGTCAAAAATGCAACGATTATCTTTTAAACAAAAATAAACTTTCCAAAATTCAAAACGCTCCTCCCCCTCTTCATCTCTACTAATACTGTAATTGCCTAATTTTACGATGACGAAATGGTTTACCTTACAGCTAGATAATTTTGTTATTACTCGCAAAAAAAAAAGTTTAAAAATAGCACAAAGAGAACTACTAACCCACATTTTTTTTTTAAAAAAAAAAAAAACAAAAACTTAGCTCCCATAATATAATTTTTTTAAGAATCCTAACTTTGTCCTTGGTATTAAATTAAAGCAGAATTAAATAAATGGGATCGCTGGCAAAGTTTAATTTGATGCTTAATACGAAATTGAATTGATGTAACTTATTATAAGTCAAAAACAAAAAAAATTTGCCTAAAAATTCTCAGCACCAGTTTGTTAGAAGAAAGCAATACAGTACAAGTAACGAGAACACTAAAATCGAAAACCTAAAATCATAATACAGATTCGTAAACATCAATTTCAGAAATAAAAAAATATCAAATTTACACACACTCAATACTACAATATGTCTAAAACACCAAATTTAGTTATAAAGATTATAACTTTAAGATCATCTAACGTCATCAGACACAAATACAAAAATTCTGTTAAATGAAATCGTTAAAAATCCAACAAAAAATTGCCAAAATAAAAACTGTACGACAAATTAACTCCATATACGGTATAGGCGTCTATAGTATGTAGTTTATACAGTAATAAACTGTTGAATTAGCATTTCATTTACAGTACTTTGCTTGATGTTTTATTCTCTCAAGACGTTAGACGTCTTAAAATAGCACAGACAAACCGTGTGAAAAAAAACGTCGTTGATGTGACCTAACTTAGCTTAATCTGAAACTTTAGCCAACTAAAATCTGAAACTAGCAAGAATTTACTGGGTTTATTTTTAGCAACATGCGAATTGGAATAGATGAATTTTATTTTTAAACAAAACATGTACTGTACTTACCAGTGCAGTGTCGTCGTAATGTTTTTCAATTCCTTTAAGAACATAATCGACGATTGGCACATTGGGAATGTTTACATCACTAAATGATGAGCGAATAATTTTGCTGGTATTTTCATCTTGAACTCTAGGCACCTCTTGGTGAAGTCTTGACCGTTGCTGCTGAGTGTCAACCGGCGGTGCATTATGAACTTTGCGATTGTGACAGTTAACTGAAGAACTCGCAGTCGCACAAACAGGAATCACATTGCTTCTTAAAATATTCGGGACCTTCGTTAAAACTTTGCAGGAAAATGCCATATCACGATTAAATAGTCCGATAATAAAAAAATCAATTCACTTTTTAAAAATTTCAAATTTCACGCAATTAAAAATTTAAAACAAAAAATAAAAACTAAAAAAATTTTCTCGTAAATTGCTTGAGTGATAGACAGAAATAGTTTGCGTGGCAAATAGTTTTGTTTATGTGTCTGTCCGTTTCTACTGTTATTTTGTAGCAAATTTGGTTAGTTTGCTTGCTTGAAGCCAAATAAATGTTCAGATTTATGGTTTCTCACTTAAATGATCTCTCCAAAACATACACACAGTTCACCTCTGGTCGACTTTTTAGTTTTTACTATTACTACTAGGAGGATGCCTTATAAATACATCAGATGACGACAACAACAAAGATAAAATTAATCCAGTCAGCAAGCAGCAAAGTGAAGTCAGTCCCTCCAACCCCTCAGTACTGTATTATACTGTACTGTATTATAAACAATTCAGAAACCAGTCACGTGACTCAACTCGCACAACTAAAAAAACAACAAATATCAACAGAAATACTATTGTATGAGAAAGAATAAATATCATAAAATGATTTTACTTAATCGATTAATTGATAGTTTGACGTTGAAATATGTTATACAGCCGTGAAATAGGTTACCAGGAGACCAACCGAATTGCTTCCAATGAGCGTCAATACACGAAACAGCTTTCTATGTACAGTACAGTAGACCAAAATAATGCATGTGATTTAGCCTCCTGTTCAGGGAGTCTTATAGCAACCTCTCATGACCCCGCTTCTTTAGGACCTGTTTATGGTGACCCACATGAGATCTGCCAAAACAAAATAAAAAATCATAACTTTTAGTCCAAATATACAATAGTTTAATGTCTTAACTAACTTATGTTAGCTACTGTACTTCTTAAAAGGCAAAATTATTACTACTGAAAGAGTAATTACAAATTTATAGCTCAAGGTCTTTCAATTTTAATGAAAAAAATTTGTAAAATTTAGCTTACATTATAGAAAATTTTTTTTTTACATTTTAATATTAACTCATTAAGTTATGTTACACAATCATGAAAACAAATGGCAATGTTTCACATTTTAAAAGACCACTAAACTCCGACTAATCAAACAGTATAATCAAAAACATTCAATGAAATTTAAAAACATGTTTTATTAATAATTACTTAGCAATTGAGGTAATATTATGAGACTCAAGTTTATTCAGAATAAGAACTAAAGGTTAGATCAACTTGGTTAATTGGTTTAGTGCCATTTCCAATTAAAGCCGTTGACGTAAAATTAGCTTATAAAAAAATGTGATTACATAATAATGTATCCAGTGTACTTTCTTTTGTAATTGTTGCGCAAACAATAAAGCAGTGAACGTCATTGAAATAAATTACTTTTGCGATTAAAGTCGTTGTCTCCACTTTAAATACACATTTTTGTGATTATTAAAAATAATAGTAGAGTTAACTAAAGTAGCACCGTATGATCAATCAAAATAAAACATCAAAGGACACATACAGTACACACCCCCACCTACTATCATAAACACATGACATAATGTTTAATGAAGTTCTCATGTGCAATCATAAATACGGTAATAACATCAAGGAACACTTGACAACTACAGTGCATGTATTTGTTATCTCAATTTTATCTACTGCGATAGTTGGAAAACAACAGAATGATTAAAGGTCAAAATTTCGCATACTATGTAATAATAATAATTACAAAATTTAGTTGATCAGATTTAAATACAATAAGTACAGTAAAACATAGAGAGCTGTACGTAAACGGTATCAAGTGATAATGTATACAATTTTGAATAACTTTTCATTTTTTGTTACAGTATGTTCGTGAGAGATTGTATCAAGATTGTGTACTATTTAATTTTGTGACTTACAGTATAAATAAGAGACCCCAAATACTTTTTGTACCAAAGTTTTTTTTTCTTTGTTTTAAAGTCTAAATTACAATATATGGTTTTAATTACAGTTGTTGCTCTTAGAAATCATATGATGTCAACAATTAAATTCTCTCATCAAAGTACCGTACTCATAAATAAACAAAAACGAATGTTGTGTTTCAATTAGAAATTTGGCATACAGATAATATAATACCTAATTAATAGTTACTAAACAATAAAAACAGTAAGGTTTTACAACACAAAATGTAGCTTTTAAATATGACTACTAGTTTACTAGTGTTTAGTAAATTAATATAGTGCAATACTGTACTGTGAATGTTTTGTTGTTTTTCAGTTGTATTTCAAATTTGTAGTAGTGTCGTATAATATTTAGATCCGGCACTATACAATATAAAAATAAATATTAGAAGTGGTGAAAGTACCAAGTACAAAATAATGTGATGTTCATACTTTGATCTGAAACTGGGATTTCGGTCTCAACGAAAATACACGTGGCAATGTTTTAGTTAGTTAACAACATTAATTTATTGCAAATGGCTCAAACTCAATAAAGTTCAATGGGTAAGCGAAATTTAAAACCAAATCTTATACTGTACTGTATAGTTTCTAATATTACCCGTCTATTCACTAATAATAACACACGCGTATTATAAGATCAAATACTCTCAATTTGTAAATTAATCCTTGATGAACTACTGGAAATGTTACAAACTTTTAATATACACGTGTCTGGATAAACTTGAGATATTAGAGGATTTCGGACTATGCTTTTTAACCATCGGCTTGTTACTTTTTCACTTTTGATACTATAAATTACAATAAAATAAATGGTTCGTCTACACGTCCTGTCCCAATTCTATTAAGCTACATGAACTACATTACGATTTAACTAGGACGAAACAGCAATATAAATAAATATTGTAAATTATCATTTTAGTCATAAAATAATGCTTCATAATGGAAATAGTGTTCAGGCTACTACTGTAGTAGTACCTCATACTAGTGATGATCAACGATAATGCATCTTTTGTATATTTTACATTAAAAAAATGAAACATGTAACAACTTCCAGCGCTGTATGAACTTTGAAAACACTTATTGGCAATCAATTAAGAAAACTATACAGTACTGCCTTCAATTTTTTACAATATGTAATGTAACTTAACATTTTGAATTCTTTAAACATTGAATGTAACGCATTATCTGTCAACAGATTGCGCTAGTTTGCATTAACATTTTAAACCAAGGATTTTTAAATTTATCAAAGCAGTACATTTTTAAAACTAATTTTCACATTTTAATCAAATCACAGGTTGCTGATCTTGATCTTCCCTGAATTAGTAAAGTATTATTAAAATAATATCAAAGAAAAAACATGCACTCTGCTGATTTTGGAAGTTTGTATCTTCTTATGATGTTGATTTCTATGAAAATGCAGTACTGTATTGCTGAGTACCCAAATACTCAAGCATTGTAAATAAGAGCAATATTAATACAATGAACAATGTAGTAGGATGACATAATAGTCAGACCCATACGTTCAGTCACATATTAAGAAAGTACTGTATAATAAACAATACATTTCAAATGTTTATAAAGACAATCACTTTGGCAATGCATTGCAAAAACCAGAGTATGCCAAACATGCAATAATTTATGATACAAAAGCTCGGTTTTTAACAAAATGACATTCTGTAAATTACCTTTTAGTCCTCGGCTCCTAGTGTAACAAATCTGCTTTCATTTCACTTATGTAATTATAAAAACAAAATTAAAAATCAACAAAATTGTATTGTTAGCCGAAAATTTTAAGAGGGAAAAAACAGCTGTTTATTTACATTGATATGGCAAACCACTTCATACTATATCTAAACTCAACCATTTTAACCTTCACAGCACAATACAGTATTTCGTTAAATTGATTAATTTAGATTAAATTACAGTCATACTCAAAAAACTAAACATATTAAAACCAAGTCAAATTATAAATATTACATACAAAAATACTGGTAAATTCGTAAAAATAATGTTGATGTTGCTCGTTATTGAAATTCAACAAACAGCGTGCCATAATGGTTCACGGATAGAACCTCGCCAAAAAAAAACCTCGCCGATATATCGATGCCCACAATGTCATTATAATCACTAAGAAAATATCGCGATACGTCTTAAATGTTCAAAAAAACTTTAAAAAACTTAACAGGTAAAAAACTTTACCTACTTTTAACTAACCTAGCCTAAAAAATAAATAAATTAACCTGACGTAATTTAATCTAATTAAAACAAAAAAATTATAAAAACGTTTTAGTGGTAATTTTTTTGAACGTAAAAGACTTATCGCAATATTTTCATAATGATACGATGTAGGCATCTCGACATAATCGGCGAGGTTCTATCCGGATTTTGGCACAACGGGTCGTCGTAAAGATTGAAATTCACAGAAACTGCTGAAACTTTACGCGTATTTCTGTAAAATGCTTCGTAATTTTAAACTTTTCAGTGTCGGGTTACCGCAAAATTTAATCAATTATCAATCGTTGAGGTTTAAAAAGGTACCTAACAACCCATATGGCCATGTGAGGAAACCACTGTGGTTAGGAACAGCTAAATCCAAACTGACGAGATTGCCTCAAAGAAAGCCATACAGAGAAGGAGAATTAGACGAATTGCATAAACTAAGTACCGATTATAAATGCTTGAAAAAGTCTCTCTTGTAAGTCTAGGCTACTCTTACTTATGGCATGAATCTTGTACGTTATTAATTGCTTCTTTGTCTTTATAAACAGATATCATTTTAAGAGGGAATATGACTTGGTATCAGATACCAGTGCAATTGCTGCTGAAAAACAAAAGTTTGAAGAAGAGGAACACGCCCGATTAATGGAAAGAAATAGGCTGGAAAACGAAAGAATTGCACAGATGAGGTATTGCCAAAAAGCAATAAAATATTTTAGTTTTCATTAACTAAAATGCAATACAGTACTGTATCTTGAAAACGCTATTAATTGGGGCAACACTGTTTTTAAGACAATTTGTTAAGTAAAATTTCTGACTTTTTATGCCAAATTTGACAAATATATATAAAAATCTTTTAAGCAATCATTTATCAAATAAGATATAAATTTAATGGAATCAATTATGAATGTTTTTTCCTGATTGTTATACACTTGGATACATTTTGTTAATGTTTGATACTTTTCAGAGCTGAACGTGTTCGTAAAGCGTTGGAGGAAAAGAAAGAAACAATTAAAGCAAAACTATTGCTACGAGAAGAAAAAGCAAGAAAAAGATTGGAAGAAATTGAAGAAAGAGTTAGACTTGAAAAAGTAGCGAAGTTTTACTATTGTATTGACAGAATTTTTGTACTCATTCGTGTTTCTATGTTAGGTTTTATCCAAGACGTATATAACACCTGATAACGTAGATGAAGCAATTGATAAAGCTCTACAGACGGTCGTTGACTATAATTTCGCTATCGATTTGGAAGGCAACGTTTATAAAGGACGATATACAAAATCAGATACAACAGACGAAACCAAAATACTTAAACTCAAGCCGGTTTCGCCTACAAATTCATCGCTTTAAACCATTTATAAGATATGTTCAATTTAGTCTAGCAACTGTAGACATTATTCGTAATAAATGATTTCGTCAGTAATTACGAAAATTACTTCTAAATTGTTAGTTAACGAATATTTTGAAGTGAAAAATCGTGTTAACAACATATGAGAATTTAACATTCTTTGATGGAGCTCTGAGATTTATATTTGTACATCTAGAAATCTATGGAATTATCCTTTGTTTAACTTGCATCCTTTACTGACCTTAATCATACAAGCCATGCAACTTACTTGGTTTGTATAATGTACTTGTAACGGGAACTATTACAGCCAAATTTATGGTAGAATATAACAGAAGTTCATGTTTGATCCAAAGTCGAGAACAGTTCCATCATGCGTTGTTAGCTGCGATCGTTTACAATCTAAGAAAAATAAACTTTAATCAGCAAAATGTAAATTAAGTACTAGCAATAACTTTTAAATATGAAATACATTACTTGTGATGTTTACCAGTTATTTTTGCTACTGCTCCTGGAATACCTAATAAACTGTTATACCGTATACACAATACAAATGAAGTGCAAACATTAAGTGTATTTTCAAATCAATTACAATATTTTGGTAAAGTTGATAAGCAAGTTAACAATTACAGTCGGAAGTTAAACATTTTAGAATTATAGTATATAACCATATTAATATCAACTTCAAGGAATTATATGTTTGTAATTTAGTTAAGAAACATTATCCAGCTTAAGAACCCAAGCAGATGCAGCATTACTTGATGGTAGCAAATACGGTAATGTAATTGTTATTCCCTGTGAACCATTTGGAGTCCATTCAACAGTATCCGAAACCCCTAATAAAGCCACCGTAGTGTCAACAGTAGATGTAGGAGCTCCTAGTGTTAAGCTGTATGACGATGGCCAATTGAACAAAAATGCATATACCGATCCGCTCGTTCCGTTTGTTGTGTACCTACCATAACAATATACACAAGTTGCAGTAACTTACAATTTTATCAATTGGTTAAACTTTATATGTATTTTTAATTGATTTAGATTATGGTTTAAGTTATAAGGATACTCACCATATGGATGGTGTTACCGTGTCGTTTTGGTATTTCCATGGGTTGGACTCGTATACCGCTTCTCCATTCACACTAAGCCAAAATCCAATTTGTCTGAGTCGCTCTTCAAATATAGGAATTATACGACCGTCAGGAGTTGGTCCAACATTTAGTAACAAATTGCCACCACAACTGTTCAAATAGATAAACATAAGTATCGTTGAACATTACCTTATAATAACAACTTAATAATAATCGTATTACCTTATGGTGCTGGCTAATGCATAAAGAATATCATTAATGGACAAATAATCGCTTAAAACTGCATTTCTACGATAACCCCAACTTTGTCTTTCAACTTTTAAACAATTTTCCCATTTATGGGGCTGTAAAGTCCCTAATTAAAATAAATCGATTGAATTAAGTAGTTAAATTAATTAAATCGCATGTAAAATAATAATAATACCAGGATTATATTCGTCAGAGCAGGTGTAAAAGTCGCCATGATGACATGCTAATAAATTACCATAGTTAAAAGCTTTCCAAATTGTTTGAACACATTGTAATTTCTACTGTACCAGTTCCACTTCCCCAACGATCATTGGTGACCACGGTGTCCTTTACTGGACTTTCGTTATAAAGCCAAGCAAGGAAGTCGGTGCTTCCCCAATACGTGTAATCAGGTTCCCAATCACCATCTGACCATATAACGTCAGGCTCGTAAGTGTTTACAATCTCTTTCAACTCTGGTATCGTTTTGTACTTAAAATAATAATATTTAAGTTTAAAATGAAGCCTATATAGTATATAAGCAGATAAAACTGTCTAAATTATAACTTACAAGTGGAAATGTTTTGTTGGCAAACCCACTCGCTTTATCTTGTAGATATAGAGGATGATACCACTCAAATAATGAGTGATAAAGACCAAAATGGAGGTCGGTTCGACTACGAATTGAATTGGCCAAAGCACCTATTTTAAATTTCAAATATGAGTCTTAATTTTATTGGGCAATCGTCTCAAGGCAACACCTTTTAGAATTAAGATTATTTAAATAAAAAATGTATGGCTTAGTAACAATTTTGAAAGGCTTTAAACTGTTTGAAGTATGGATAAACTAAGCCAGTTTTTAATGCCTTGATCGATTGGTGAAAAAAACATTATCTACTAAAATATTCAATGGCAATTGAACAGACATACTGAAGTAGCTATTCCAACTTAATATTAGATATTTATTTTATTCAAACCAACCGACTAAATCCATGGCAGGTCCAACATCGTTGGCATTCCAGTTCCAGGAATATTTCGATGGCCACAATGTATATCCTTCGTGATGTTTACTTGTCAGCACAACATATCTGATACATACAAACAAGTCCATTATTGTTTTCAATTTGAGATTATTTTGTTTAATGTTATTTTATAAATACTTTGCTCCTGAAGCTTGCAATAAATCAGCCCATTGATCAGAATTAAAAAATTCAATTTGAAATTGAGTAGCGAAATCTGTCAAACAGTGCAATCAAAATAAGAATTTAAATGACATACAAAAATAAAAATAGGATCGAAAGTTTCATTGTAAAATCCGAAGTACCTTGATATGTAAAATCAGGTGGATAATTTTGGTTCATGAAATTAACGACGTCAGGATTTTGTTCCGACTTCCACTGTTCCCAAAACCATTCAGATTGATATCCAGGAACCGAAAAAACTCCCCAATGCACAAAAATACCAAACTTAGCTTTATCATACCATTGAGGTAACGGCCGAGTGTCCAACGATGACCAGTCAGGTAAATATTGACTATTGACCTTTAAAACTGCCAAAAACAGCAGCAATATCACCAACTTAACCATTGTTGTTCGTAATACAGTAAACTTGTTTGAGCTTTTGGCACAAACAAAGACTGTAGACGCGGTTTTATTAAGTGGTTGTTAGGTTCAATTTGTTTTGTTTTATCAGTAATGATAAAAAATTACTAATCAGCCTGTGCTAAATGGGGAGAATTGTATCATATACAACTAGCACAAAGTAGAGCAATTGAGATTAAATTGAAATCGTACAAGAATTTAACTGTGCAAGGTGGAATACCGTTGTAACATACAGTTTATTATACCTTTGATACAATTCTGGTGTTAGAAATTGACCTAATATAATGATTAGGTAAAAAATAATGAATGTTTTATCAATTGTCAAAGTGGTAGGCGCAAATAAAATCATCATATAAACATTGTTTATTATTTATCAGATAAACTCAACCTGTATATTTACAGTACAGTAATGAATCTGTTCAAAACTGAACCATTTGAACAAATTCAAAAACAGAATCGTTTGGATAAAATCAAATACTGAAATTATATGATAAATTGTCAACACTAAAGTATTTTTGCTCAATTGTTTGGAGGAAATAACATACCGTGTCGACAATAGACGGAAAGTATGGAAACTGGACTATAAAATTGAAACTAAAAGTAGGAACATATTATTGATTACAGGTACCTTAATTCTTCTTCTCATACTCATCAAATCTTGTCATGTCCATTAATTTCAAAACAACCATCACATTCATCATCTTCTTTATTTTTTAGCACCATCTTCAGTTTAATAATCATCTGAAGAATCACTGTCTTCATTATCATATGAGTCATATTCAGCTGAAGTGTAATCGGATTCATCGTCGTAATCTTCGTTTTCGTCATCATCGTCTGTGTTAGATACATCATCGTCATCACTGTCATCGACAAACCCAGTTTCATAAGGAACGATGCGAAGATCGATGTTTTTTCGGTAAACCCAAACATCACGTCCATCTTTTAGAAACATCTGCTTAGCCCCTGGCAAGTCTTCGATGTCAATTTCAAAATAAGTGGATGTCTTGGCCCAAAGATTTCGGTCTGATGTTTCAGTTTTGCGATGATTATTATAGAGTATTGCATGGCGTCCTGCTGAAGGATCCATGGACGTCAAGTACACTCCACGACCAAACCAAGCAAACTTTGAATTGCCACGGGTTACTCGAATTAATTCATCTCTTAAAATGCCCTTGGAGCCTTTAGGATTTGTGTAATGATACAAGTACATGTTGTAATGCAATACCTGAAAGTAAATTTGACGTTTTTACTTTCCGAACTTTATGATATTTACTTAAATTGAATTGAAACATATTTCTGCGCTCAATTGCACCACTACTTATCAATAGACTGTGTATAACTTCACAATAGGGCACCGCCCATGTACATATGTGTAATATTATAATTTCTTAAACAAACCAGTGTACAGACGATTCACAGTATTTCACTGCTTTTTCTTTTTTACTTACTTACTTACTGTAAGTTATTATCAGATATAAAAGCAATTATGTGTTGATTAACAGAAAGGCATACTACGCTAATTCATTTCAAGGACAATTATACATCAAACTTTTTGACACTAAAAATAATTTATAAATGTTTACAGTATCGTACTTGATGTAACTTAAATAAAACTTATTGAGATAATACGGTTATACATTCGATAATAGAACTTTGTATCATTTCAACAATAGCTACTACGGTATAACATTACATAACTTAAGTTAGGGACTTACCCGTCGATAATGTTGTTATTTACTGTTAATCACGTATTACTTTTCAGAAACTTGCATAAAACTACGTGAAAATGAACTTATAGTTCACTATAATAAATTCTATTGCGTTTTGCTGAACTAAGAACGAGTAAATTACTTGTCATTTGGTAAAAGCAGCAGTAAGCTGTTGCATCATCACGTGGTTAACAAAATGGCGTTTGTCGTGTGTGATTGGGAAGCTCCGCCTTTAATTTCTCTAGCTACTAAGCTACCCTACCAAACATTTTGAAGTTTTAAACTTATAACGGAGTCTTTCTGCAAAGAAACCATTGGGACAAAGTCCTAAGACTATTAACTTAATTTCTTAAAATAATATGGACAATGTTTTTCGCAAGATGTTTTACCAAACTTGGTTAAGATGCTTAGAGCCAATTGCCTATAATGATGTGCGGTTGCCCTGGTAACCGACTGTGTTACTAGCCGGTACGTCATATATCCTGTCTTAAGAGTAAAAAAAACACTCTTGACCAATACCGATATACAGTTGATCGGTGGTAATCGGACAAACGTTTGTATGAAAAGCCGGGTGACAAAAGCACCCATTATTACATGTTTCTTTTATGTCTCTTTAATGGCCTGCATAGCGCAGCATCGGCACCTTTGCAGGAACATCTGTTAAAGAGTTCAAGTGTAAATTGATATGTATAATATGGGCAATGTGCGAAGTGTCGCACATTGCTACATGTTTGATCTTTAAATATTTTTCGGAATGCCCAAAGCAATTAAATGCTTGTTATTGCTTTGGGACACATGATCACAAACACAGATGTTTTGTTACAACGTTTTGCAAGATGATGTCGAATTAATGAAAACTGCCACAAACCTCTGTAGTCGTAGGAGACCATAACTTAAGTTTCAAGTTAACATTACCTGTTCCAGTACCGGTATTGCGAAAGTAAGAAAGGTTTCATCAGTTCTCATGAGAAAGAAAGAAAGGTTTTAACAGTTCTGAATTCACTGGTAAAAGTTGGGATTTTTATATAAAACATTATTGGTTGGGGATGTCTTAAGTCAAATTTTTGGTGTTTCTTTGAACATAAGCGATTCAATGAAACGCAAAGAATTTTACTTAAAATAGCCCAAACAATTGATTTCATGGTAATTAGCGAAAACCGAACCTAAAGTTCATACACTACAATATTTTACCGCAAGCCGCTGCTAAACATTCAAATTGTCTACAAAATATAACTACCCCATGTTAGTATTCATTTTATAATCAATTTAATGGACTGTAGAAAACAAATTTTGTAACAATAGTCACATAAAATTACTGTGTAAATTGTTTACATACAGTATTATTATCGTATTATTATAAATTTCTGTTTATAAACAACGAAATGTGTGTGTTTATAAAAACGGTTTTTTAAAACTTTTATAGAATGGCACAGCTGCAAACATCATCATTACTTCTTCTGCTCGAAGAATTCGTTTGGGTACCAGTGTATGAATATTGACTGTTTGGTCGACTGTTGGATACCTCATGATGATATCTTTCAGGTTGAGAAACAACTGTACTTCTTGACCTGATAGAGCTTCTCGAAGTGGGCCAATTATTGTAATGTTCATCGTAAGATCGATTGATTTCAACTGTCGGAGTTCTGGCTCTTGTTTGTGCTGGCCGGGGTCTCTCCACATAATTGTCAGTCAATCCAGCAGTGCAAGGAATGATGCTAAGATCGATTTCGTTTCGATATACCCAAACGTCTCGTCCATCTTTTAAAAACTTCTTCTCTGCTCTTGGCAAATACTTGATGTCAATTTCAAAATAAATGGATGTCTTGGCCCAAAGATTAGGATCAAGTGTAGTGGTTTTTCGGTGATTGTTGTAGAGAATTTCATCTCGTCCAGCTGAAGGAGACAGAGATGTCATGTACACTCCACGACCAAACCAAGCAAAATTTGAACCTTCTTCAGTCACTCGAATTAATTTATCTCTTAGAATTCCCTTGTAGCCATCAGGATTCGTGTAGTGATACAAATACATGTTGTATTCAGTTCCTGTAAAAGTAAACTTTTAATTTAATAATCTCGATTTGTGATTATTTAAAAATTCGGTTAAGTTAGCTACAGTACAGCATTTCTGCTAATTGGTTAACATTTTAACCCGATGTTTTCATTCAAATTAATGTCAAATATTCACATTTGACATGAAGTTTAAGTGAAGCACAGCAGGAAATAACAGCGTATTTAAATATTATGCAAATATTCATATTTTCAAGGACAACTAAATATAATACTGTACATACGGTATAAAGCAACTTTTTATCAACATGAAATTCGCCATACTACACAATTCTAATCATTACAACGATGGAAATGCTGCAGTTATTTTACTAGAAATACTGTTTACCTGTTAACCTATATGGTGGATACACAATTGCTTTAAAATGTTGAAAGCTGGTTTACGAACTTAACACAGTTGGAAGTTACAGTTGTTGTTGTACAGTACAGTGTTATCAGTAAAATCATAGCTTAATGATGTAACCCATGAAGCTCCACCTTCAAGGGAAATTTCCCATTAGTTCCTCCCTTCTTTAGATAAAATACATACAACACTTACACAGATTTTTCATAGATTCATAGTGATTTCAAAATGTTTGAATTTATTCACGTAACAATTTTGATTAACTAACTGTACTTTCATATTTTTAAATTATGCTTTATTAGCACATTATATCCATTTAGTGATTATATAAACTTCACTAAAAAATCTAAACTAATATTTATTTTTTATAAAATCATTACCGGTACTTTTTGATAAAACAGAAGTCAAATATTGGTATTTGACATTAATAATTAAGTGAATAAATTAATTATTTTCCAACTTTTATGTATATCTGCTCTGCTGTAATATTATACAGTAATTTAAAACACACAGTAATAAAAATCAATGTAACTTTAACTACGTTTACCATTTACCTTCAAAGTTTAATCAATGATTAGTTAGACCATGACAACCAATTTTATTTATCAATTTCAAATAAACAAACAACCCTTCAATGCGTTTAGTAACGTTTGTTCAACTTTAATCAATTCATATTATTTTTCTTCTTAAACAAAAAAAAAAAGATACCAAATGAATAGCTTGTGTCTTTAGAAATTTATTATAGTCATTTCAGATGAAAGTTCCGATACATGATGATACAGTATTGTACATTATGTATCTTCACGAGAATACTGTAATTTATACGTCAATATAATATGCAAGATTATTGATATGTTTTATCAATTTTTTATAATAAACTTAATACTGCCTTTATAAAATTATACAGCAACATATTTTCTCTTTTTCAGGAATAAATGGCTCAGTAAAAGTAATTTCATCAGGTTCGGGTATGATTATATATTCAGGTTCAGGTACTGTGATTGCAACATGGCTTGAATACTGTCGAGAGATATTTCTAATGGGCTGAACCGGCTGGTTATTTGAAATAGTTGGAAGATATGATGGTCTGGAAGGCGGAAATACAGCTGGAGACTTGTAACGATTAGTTTGGATCGGCCTTTCGATGTATTCATCGGTTTGTCCTGTCTCATAAAGGATGCGATTAATATAGATATGATCTCTATAAACCCAAACATCTCGACCATCACGCGTGTATTGCTTCTCAGCACCTGGCAAATGGTCCTTGCCAATTTTGAAATATATTGACGTCTTAGCCCAAAGATTGCGATCCCCGGTGCTACGTTTACGGTGATTATTATACAAAAGTCGGTGCCGGCCAACAGTGGGAGACAGTGAGGTCATATATACTCCACGACCAAACCAGGCAAATCGTGATTCAGCTTCAGTTACTCGAATTTTTTTGTCACGTAAAATTCCATTGGAGCCAACCGGATTAGTGTAATGATACAAGTACTCTTCACTTTGAACAGGCATCTCCCTTTCTCTCTAACAACATTAGTATAATATATTGCATTATTTAAAAAAAAATTATAATGGATCTAAACTACAGTTTAATGCAAATCTAAAGAATTTGAAACCATATTCGATTTTAACAAGTCTGTTTTAGTCACAAAAGTCTGACTTGTGGTTAAATTTTCCTCCCAGATTCTGGGAATTTATTACATCACTTTATATAGAGCAGATAAAAAAAATTTCAAAAGGAAATAATATTGTTGATTCAGTGATTCACTTGCATGCATAAAACTATACTGTGCCATAGTTTGTTAATAAAAAGATGCGACCTTGACATTTTATCATGCAACACTTTGTATTTAATTAAAAAAAAATGTTTCACTTAGTTTGTTACTAAGTAAAAGTGGAAAATTATACTGCTTACCTGCTTGTACCAGTGTACAAATGGCCAAATCGTGATTAAATTAAACTTTTATATAATACTTCAGATACCATAACCATGCATAACAAATTTAAAACTTGCATTGGCAGTCCAGACACTTAAGGATTGATGTAACGATGTTTTGAGTAGCAAAATATTTATCTACTGTTTGGCATATATTTCACGACAGTCTGTTGCTCGGGTACCGGATGCGTCAATACAAAATATTATTTTGTTATAATCACGCCCACAAGGGAATATTCCCAGCAACATTTAAAATAGATACAGTGTATCTATCTATATAAATGTGACTGTGATAAAAGGAATTTGCTTATCAGAACTGATAGTGACCTAAGTAACATTCCTGGAATTATTGCCAGCTAAAAACATTTCGAATTTTGTAGATATTAAGTTTAAATAAATTCTGTTATTAAAGGGGATGAACAATATAACTTAGATGATCCAATATTTTTATTTTAAACTACCGGTACCATTCTCGTTAATTAACATTAATTGAATATAAGTTAGTATATGCTATTTATAACGGTTTTATAATGATTTTATGGGTGGCTTAATGGTATAATCTTGATTTTCAAAATCGGAATACTTTTTTATAATAAAAAACGAGACCAAAAAGTATCACTTCCAATAACTTAACTTGAGAGAAAGTGCTCCAATTTATAAAATATAATTTTGTTATTCTTGGTATCCATATTGATTGTCCTCAATCAGATAATTATTATATTGTATGAGTTCTTGAAAGAATGCCTCTTTAAGTACAAAATGATCTAAATTAGTAAATATGAAATCTTATTAATCCAGTTTTATACCGTCGTGTAATTGCATTGGTCCAGATTGTCCTCCATACTCATCTGGTAGCCACTTTAGAGGCATAAGGGCATTCAACTCAGACCAATCAGAGCCATAAAAGTGCATCTGAAAGTCAATACAAACAGTACATTAAATGATATTTAATTTTAGGTGTTGTACGATTGCACCTTTTCTCGAACAATTGATGGAAACAAATATTTAAACAGCTTAAAAGTTGTTAAAACATACGGTGGAGCGTTGAGGAAAATAGCCAAATGAAGCTTAATTGGAATTGCCAACTGTAAAGTATTCTCGTTTTTTTTTAAAAGGTCGCTTTCATGTTATTGTTGGAATATATACAGAAATAAATGCTTACATAAAAATTGGTAATAAAGCATCTAAGCGATTCGTAT
Source organism: Helicorthomorpha holstii (assembly GCA_013389785.1). NCBI lineage: Eukaryota > Metazoa > Arthropoda > Diplopoda > Polydesmida > Paradoxosomatidae > Helicorthomorpha > Helicorthomorpha holstii. The sequence goes on along the minus strand of JAAFCF010006596.1, from coordinate 1,379,660 downwards.
CGTGCAAATTTTATGGTAAACCACCATTTGAAGTTTTTGAAATCCATAATCCAGATGGCTCCATTCAACTGACTGTTTTGACGACGAGTTATGGAATCGATAACTATGCTGGATGCCATAATATAGTCATCAAAATTGTCATCATTGTTTCCAATTCTAAATATTAAATGATTGCAATTTATTTTTTTATTAAAAAATATTGTTTTAACAAAATTACCTTCCGCAAAACGTAAAGAAAATTGATGGTTTGTTTTCTTCGTTATTTTCAATTAAGGCAGTGGAAACTCTAAAAGGATAAAATTTGTTATTATTTTAATCAGGATATTTTCCCACTAGAAATATCTGTAACTAATGTCAAAATACAATAGTCCAATTTATAAATGACCCGTTACAAATTTTATACCTTCGCTGTATTAATGTAAGTATTTTTTCATTCATAATGTCACGATTGGCCCACCATTGCTTATAATCTCTTCTATTTTCATAATACATCGTCATTGTCTTTTTTGTCATTTCCAAATCAAAATCACAAGATCTTAAGAACATTAGTACGAAGTCGTCATCTAAATATTGAGAATAAACTGAAAATTACTGCCATGATTCCAGTCAACAAAATAGTATAAACCAGTACCGTTAAAAAAATTAATAACTTAATATTAAGATCAATTTTGATCAACATACCTGTTCTTCCAAAAAAATCTGCCTCATTTTCAATCCATTGATGAAGATTTTCCACTAAATCTTTTCGGCATATGTCAACCATTTTGATCTCAAAAGTCTCTAATAATTACTCTAACAGCGATGAGTACTGAAAAGTTACTGTATAACAGCGTCAATACCATCAAATAAATAACGAATATGCTGACTACACAAAAATTGAAAGTAGATTGTACTTCGTACACAATAAATGTACATTTATTGTTCGTACTATGTACATACGGTAAATAAATGGTAAAGCCAGTTATTTATTAAGTTGAAATAAAGCCAGCTGTTTGCTTTATTTAAGCATAATAAAACAAACTTAAGTGAATGAACTATCAAATCATTAATTAACGTAAAACTTTCATTTTTATATCGATATCGATTAACGCTAATGAGATATTGCATGACTTCTTGCAAAAATGCATCTGTAAATATAAAACTGAAACATTAATGCAAAATCATTATCTAACTATTAAAAATCACTTAATTCATTTTTGAAGCTATAAATGATGGAAAAGTTATATAAAATTAACCTGCTCTTCTATCAAATTCTGCCTCCGTCTGAATCCAAGTATGAAGGCTTTTCAAAGAATTTATTTCATTTGTTTAAATTTTATCCATTTTCATAGTTATCGCAGCAACTATGGAAAAACACCAATATTTAAACAAATAAAATGTAAAAAACAAAAGCATAAAAATCTAAACCTGCAATAAATGTTGATTATTTTATTATTTACGCTACGTATGACAAGTTCATACCATACTGTACTTGATTGAAACTGTACACTATATTGAATATTCAAACCATAAAATTGATGACAGTGTAGCAGGTGAAAATACTTTAGACTTTGACATTGTAAAGTTTCAGTAAAAAACGCAGTACCTCACTTGCTTCGACATTTTAAAAATATTGATTTTAAATACACCTGTATTAATGTTTTGGGTTTGTTATACAAGTTGAAAAAAAATAAATTATAAGTGCAAGTTATATTAGATACTATAGCTGTTTTGAGTCATAATTATTAGCAGCTTATTGTCATTTTAAGTATTAATTATTCATACCATTAAAATATTAATTTTAAACAAAAAAGACCTAAATTTACAAGTGAGGTATTGAGAACAAGAATGAAAAACTTTGCCTCAGTAACCTTTTTTTCTGGAGACTAGAACTACGTTATCAGTAGAAAATTATGCAAGTCACAAGATTTTCTATAGCCAATAGATTATATTGCCTGAATAAGCAACTAAAATATCATAAGAAATATATTTTAATATCCATAATTCTATGGTAGATAATCGAAAATGTTTACGGTAGAAATTTACAATATACTGTAATATTGCACTGTAGATTAGATAAATGGTAAATTCTCTATTGCAAAGTTTATATGGAATATTAAATGCCTAAAAAATAAATCTTTAAATACTATACCAGTAATTAATGACCATGAAAAACTTGACATTCACATGCCATTCGTTAATATTCTTTCTTTAAACTTATAACATAATGTTATGGTGCTGTTACTTTTTCATGGTATCCATAGCGATTATCCTCAATCAGATAAACATTATATTGCATGATTTCTTGCAAAAATGCATCTGTAAGTATTCAATCAGTATATAGAAAAATGTTTTTAATGAGCTTTCATACCATCGTGCATTTTCATTGATCCAGATTGTCCTCCATATTCATCTGGTAACCACTTTAGAGGCATAAGGGCATTCAACTCAGACCAATCAGAGCCATAAAAGTGAATCTAAGTACCAATACAGTACAGTATATTTAAATGGTATTTTATACTAACTATTATATACCTTATCTCGAACATAGGACGGCAACAAGAAACTACACATCTTAAAAAATGCTAAAAGGATGAATGGTGTGTTTAAAAAAATAACCATATTTAGTTTAACTGGAATTGCCAACTATGAAATAAAGTATAACAACATTAGTATTGCTAATTAACATTCAAATCTTCGCCTGAATCTTCTTACGTAAAAGCTGGTTATAAAATGTTTAAGAAATTCAGGTGATGCGCATCTTAAAGTAAACCAACGTTTACGGTCCTTGTAATCAATTATCCAAATGGCTCCATTTGTTTGGCAATTTTGTCGACGTATTAATACATCAACAACAATGCTCGATGCTTTGAAATAGTCGTCGAAATTATCATTATTACTTCCAATTCTAATAATAATAATTTTTTTAAAAGTTGATAGGATTTATAAAATATGAAATTAAGTGGTAGATTTTACCTTTCAAGAATTGAAAAGAAAATTGATGGTTTGTTTTCTTCGTTGTTTTCAGTTAAGATAGTTGTGACTCTTAAAAAGTTAAATAGATTGTTTCATACAAGTTCTGCAGATCTAAAATAAATTTACCACAAAATATACTTTTGTTGTATTATTGGAAGTATTTGTTCATCCATGATATTACGGTTGGCCCACCATCGATTTAAATCTCTTCTGCTTTCATAATACATTGTTAGTTTTTTCTCTGTTCGTTCCAAATCAAAATCACAAGATTTTAGAAACATTACTACGAAATCTTCATCTAAATTCGATAGATTTTAATAACTGTAAATTTCTCAACTTAAAAAGCTCAACATGATACCTGTTCTGCCATAAAAGTTTTCTTCATTTTGAATCCATTGTTGAAAACTTTCAATCATATTTTTTTGGTGGATTTCAGTGTCACTCATTTTCAGCTTCACTTGTCGATTAATAACTATAAAGCTAGAGTATAACAACCATTACTGTTAGTTACTGCTTTCAATAAGACCAACAGCACGAATAACGTTGACAATTAAATGTTATTGTTGACAAAGCTAGATAAATGTTATTGTTGACAAAGTTAAATATTATTGTTGTTGATATTATTTAAGTATATTACTCATATAAACAACACTAAGTGACCAAGTAACTTTTCAGTCCAATTGACAGCTCTCACAACAGTAGTTTTACAATCAAAGTAAAGAATTTTCATCAAGAAAAGTCTTCTTCATATTATTAAGCTTTAATCCAAAAGCAAGAAGACCATTTGTATTTTTAATTTGTGATAAAAGCATTATTCTGTATGACACGTTTATACAAATACAGATGTTTATAAAAATAAAACTGTACTTTTACTACCTTTCACATAACACTTGGTCGTTAACCTTAATAAAAACATTTTATTACGTTTAAGCCAAAAAATACTTCAAAGTGCATTCTGTGTGTTTAGTTACGTTATAAACTAAAATTAATGTTAATGCTATAATGTAACTAATGATTAGGGCTTTATAAGGTCATATGGTTGCTTAATGGGGTTTTTTTTTAATTCAAAATTCGTAATTTTACCTTTAAATGATTTCCCTTAAAGACAGTTGTAAAGATTGTATACGTCTCTGTATTGCGGTGAAGATAAATACAGGAGTTGCTTCCATAAGCAAAAACGGTAAAATTTCATTGGACCAGCTTCTTCACCTAATTTTCTTTAGCAGCCACTCTATTGGTATTTTGACGTGTGAGCGATTAACATTTCAAACAGAAATAAATTTTGAAGAAAATTCCGTAATTTTACCTGAGCGTCAAGGTATTGAGCGTATCATAAGAGAAGTATCATAATAATAAACCCTATCTAAATCCTTTCGTTCAGAAATAACATTCAAAATAAATCTTTGCAGTCAACTGACTTATAATATGATCAAACATCAAAGCAGAAATACTCGTAATAATTATTCTTACGTTTTCTTAGAAGAATTCTTTAAGTAAAATGCATCATCACTCGCAATGCATAACTCTCTGGCATCTTGAATCTATGGTTCCAACATACAGTACATGTCACGAATTGTTAATTAAAACTAATCAAACAAACACACTTATAACAACATTTAAATACTCTTACTTCATTTAGGATTCGAGGAAGACCTCCAACAGCAATTACACTACGCAGTCAACAAAAGTTTCTGGAAAAACAGGCATTAAACTGCTTGTAAAGCAAGTCAGCTTTAATACTGCCTGGAGAAACGTAGCTCTTTCGGTGTTCAAAAACTCAATATTTCTAAATAAAATGCTGTGTAATTGACATATAGGTTTCAACAATTATATTTTATAAACATTTTACTTGTGCTTAAGTTGAATTCTGTAGCCTTAATTAAGATACCTGTTCAATGATGACTGTAAGATGATCCTCAAAACAAAACCAATATTATTCAGTTCATAATGATCACACTAAGCTCGAAAGTTTCTACCAGTTAATTGTCTGCTGTTTTAGAATTGAAACGTCTTATTCGTAACTAATACTTCACAATAATGTCTTAATAATGCGGCTAGATGCATCAACATCTTAGAAATACAGCCAGCGTTCACTTATAAGAGAGATTTACTTCGTACTTCGGATTCCAATTGATTGTTGCACTTCTGTGATCTTATTAGAAGTCAATTACATAAGTGGCAGAAAATCACACTTCAAAATTCCCGCCAAGTTTTTCCCGCTTTGAGAATTTAAGTGGGAAAATTTATTATGGTTAATCACGTGTCGAATGCTAAGCAAGAATATACATTAATGAGATTAATGACAATATTGCATTAATAAAAAACACCAATTGCCATATACAGTGCTTATTAATTGTAACAACCATTGTCACTAATTTACTTAAAATAGGTGACAACTTTAAGTATAATGCTGGAATTGACGGTGACGTGAGTTGTTAGCGATAAATAATAATGTCGTTTAATGAGTTCATCGCTGTCGGCCAAGCTGTGTATAATATCTTATATCGGTAGTCTTGTCATTATAAATATATTATTTACTAATTAATTAAGTTAAATAAAATTATTACCGTTGAATTTTCCATTGATCACACTGAGAGGACTGAGGAGACTCGTTTGTTTACTTGTGACTGTGACGCCATAATGTCCGTCTTGTTACGTAATAAGTTGTGGACTTGTTGATTCTGCGTGTGGGGGTGGTCATGCATGCATGCTAAGCTTCACTTAAAATGAGCCTCAAGGGGGCCATCTTGTATTGACAAGTTTTGCATTAGTTGAATGACAGTGTTGCAATAATATCGCTTTTTAAATGAGTCGTTCATAAGCAAAGTGAATCAAGTCACACAAAAGTGATTCCGAGATATCGAGAGGTAAAGTTGACGTGCTGTATTTTCCGATACAAATCAGATTTTTGTGTAGAAATTGTTTGTAAATTATTATTACACTTCAACTTAAATTTATTGGTCATTTTAGTGATTATATTTTCACTAGTAATTAAATGGTGAGCATGCAAACTTGAAAATGTGGACTTAATTCATCTTGCTACGGAAATAAATTGTATTTTCGCGTAGAGTCAAAGTGAATTGCGTCCAATTTCTATTATGAAATTGTGAATTTCTGTATAAATAATTAATAATTAAGGATAACAATAATTACCATAATGATTTTTAATACATTACTACAGTATAAATGAGTTAATCCAGGTTAATTTACTTTCTGTTTGAATTTTTCTCCCTTGTGAAATACATTAGCTTTGGTATGCAGGGAATTATTTAATTGTGATCGATTATGCTGAAGAAATGTAATTTTTATGTTTACTACGTGAATCCAGGACTGTTAAAATGAATTGTGATCGAAAGCAAATACTATATACCGGGTTAAATTTGTAGAAAGTTAGTTCATTACAAGCGCTATTCATTTGACCGTTACAAGTGACGTCACACCCATGCTAAAGCGAATGGAGATGGACTTAATCCATTTTGTCAAGGGATATATTTCTAAATTCTTTCACAAGCAAACATGTATAAGCACCATTTTAGAGTCAAAAATTAAAGTTATGACAAAACGCTTTATTGCATTAGAAAGATATGCAAATTTTACATTTAAATACATGTCTAACTCTGTTTTTTTGAAAATGTAACTTGATTCACTTTGCTTATGAACGACTCAAATGTCGTTTTTGCTTATTTTTTAACACAGTGGGTAGACAAATTGTTTATTAATATTATTTATGTAAGTTAACAATTTATAAAAAAAACTGGTATCATTTTTATAATGCATTAATCTAATAAAAATATTAGAGCAGATATTTTTATAGCATTGAAATGGTTGTGATATTCATATAGGAAATGTGCCTCAAAATAATTAAAAAGTAAAACAATTTCAACAGTTATTTTACTGACAAGCTGACAATAATTTACTACGGTACATTGAACCAATTCATCGTAATTATTATTAATGGACTGGTAGTTCAATAACTTTATTATACTTTTTATATAATTATAAAAATAAGTAGTAGTTTTTAAACATTCATTATAATATTATATCGTTATTTATTATTTTGCTTATGCAAAAAAATTTGCAGGCTTATCTTCATTTTTTGTATTAAAATTTAAATTAATTTAAAATAAAATTTTCCAAGCCTTAATTTAAATACTTGTCCGCTGTCATGTTATTTGTCAGGTATTTTTATAGTTTAAAAACAATTTAAAATTGTAAGTTTGTCTTATAAAATGAATGGCATGTTATAGCAAATTAAATCAAACAAAAATGGCCGACTTAGCGCCCATCTCTTGACAAGCTTGCGAAGTTGCGTCAAAGTTTTAACACAGAGAGAATAGAGATTGTCATCTCCAATGGTTGATTCGAATTTGCAGTTATAATAGGGGTGTTGGGTAATTGGGTATATGCAATTGTATTGCAAAAGTGATGGGGAACGTTCTACGCGTAAGCCTAATTACGGGAAATGTGTAAGCGCGCCATAAATGGTGCCGATGACAGTGGATTTTTCTCGGCTACTAGGTTTACCGTCGTTCTAAAAGTTGAAATAAACTAATTAAAATGTCATAAATAGGCATTCTATATGCATATATGACGTTATTTTAGTGTTAAGAATAAGTGGTAGTTAGTTTATTTGCTTAAATTTGTCTATTTTTTTGATTTAAAAATCTAATTTCACATTGAAATGAAAACATGTTTAAGATCATAAACCCAATGTTAAACTTTTTCACTCAAAAACTAAAAGTTTTTAATAACACGTCCAAATTGATTAAAACTTATCAATAACACCATAAAAACATGTAATCAACTATTTTAAACACTTAAAATCAGCAAAATATTATTTTATTCAATAAAAACATTAGTTTTGATATATTTTAGATGACGTCATACACGTTACTTTATCATTTGAATGACATCACTCACTTAACTCAAATTCATAACTCGAATACGGATTGGTTGTTATGTTGTCAAGAGCAATTCTGCTTTCTGATTGGTAGTTAATGACATAATAACGACAAATATTAACTCCCCCCCCCAAATTTCCCCAAATTCCCGCCAAATTTTTTTGGGGTGATTTTGAGCGGGAATTATTATCGGGCGCGAATCATCTCTGTTCTCTATGATGATTCCGATTAAAACACAAACAAATAATAGGTTTGCATTTTCAATGACTACTGCATCTTATTTATTTGGACAGTGTGCTGACAAGTATTGTTAAATTTGTTTAAAATAGATGAACGATTTTGATCGCAATGGGATCCAGGAATTGATGATAATGGCAGCAGCATAACTGGTAAATCATTACATAATGCAAATGTCATGGATGTCGACCCGAACCTGTGTTCGTCGCTTAGTCTGCGGATTTGATCCTAGTCAAATTTTTAATGATAGTATAAAGAATCATTTTGATTACTATTAATTAAGCATTGATAAAGATTTTTATTTTGTTCACTTGTTAATTATAGGCAACAATATGTCATTTGTATTTCATTGGTAAGTGAAGGTAATTTTCCCTGCAAAAGACGCACTGTAACGGCCGCGACGGAAAAATGGCTACCCAGCCATTCTTTGTGTACTTAGTACACGTTAATTTACCTAAATCCCGGTCAGTAATAAGGCATAAGTAATATTATTATGTATGAAGATTAATTTGACATTTGTTATTAATTAGTTTAAATTTTATTATAGACACAGTGACTTTTATTTTCAAAACTTTTATGAAACTAAAAAATGTGAAGTACAGTATGGTGAATATGAGTTACAGTATGTACAGCCATTCAGCACTTGAAAAAATTTCTTTTATGGGTAAGTCCTGTTGCTTTTGTTTATATTTACTGTATTTTTATAACTAAACTTATACTGAAAAAGAATAAGTTATTATCGTTGAAGTTAGGACCCAAAATCAAAATGATCAGTAGTGCTTTAGTTATGATAAAATGTTTACAAGACTAGCTACGTTTGTTAGATAATCCTTCACTCCTAGAAATAGTTTTATTTCGATTACTATAAGATTTGTGAAGAAAGGGAATGCTTGATCACAAATTAATACGTTGTGCAGTCAATGAAGGGAATCATAAAGCGTTTATTTTAATACGGACGGAAGATATGGTCATCTTATAAATAATTTACACACTTCATGATGCAAATCATGTACCGGTTAATCATTCATCAATCAAAAGGACAGCAATTGAACAATTCCAGTAACTTAGCAATACTATTTTGCTTCTCCACAGCAAAATGACAGCAGAATGTTTTCTCCATGAAAAACTTAAGGTTGGTGTAGCTACTCAATACTATCTATTTTTCATCTTGATGATAAATTATTATTTTCCGTCTTTAGTTTGGTTTCCCAGGACTCCGACAAACAACTGTTATACTTTCAGAAATGCAACGTTAAAATTAGCTGTCAAATTTTTATGCGCGTTTAGGATCACATTATGGAAGCACCAACTTGTTAATTATAGCAGTAAGTTTAAAGTACAGAAACTGTATTTGGAATGTGTACTGGTTCAATACGAATTACAAAACTCTGATACTAAGTACTAAGATCGATAAAGTTGGGGATATTACAGGTATTTTATACTTATAAAGCTGTATGAATACACCAAGTCTTCATATATGATTTTAAAGTCGAAACTACGATGAAAATCTGCCGTTTTGTCGTTGCCTTCTCAGTTATTGCACTCACCTGTTATCAATCAAAAAATCCAAACAGTACCGGTATGAATTTATTCTATTATAATAAGTGAAAGTAATGACATTATTTTTTAATTCTGTGTAGATGGCACAGTAATTGAGGCATTTAAGAACTAGGCAAAATTATCAGATGTTTGTAAGTAATAAAACTATTGGGCTCTTAATGAAAAGCTGCAGAACACTGAACAAAGTTTATTTGTTTAATACTGTAGATTAAACGAACATCGATTTTCTTATAAAACGATTCAATCGAAGTTCAAAAATATATAAGACAATTTATTACATTGAGCGAATACTCGGGCATGTTGTCATGGGATAGAGAAAATCTAATTTCATCATCAGAATCGGATTTGATGACTTACTTTCTGGGAATCACTGATATGGAAAGTGATAGGTTTGACCTTTACGTGAAAATTCGTAAGGAACATTGCAAGTAAGTATTTTAATGAAATAATTCACTGCTAAAAACAACGTTTAAAATTAATGTGATCATTTAAGAGGTTACTTTGGAGAATAAAAGTAATGAAAACTTTGGTTACTTAAATGATGTTGAGATGTTGGATGAAGAAATGGTCTACAATTTCAAGAGTTACAATGTAACCAAGAAAATAATTGCTGTTACAAATTTTCATCCAGAAGCAAGGTAACCAAAAGTTGTAGATTACTATCATAATATGTGTTTCACTTCATATTGTTACAATATTTATGTTGGCAATAATGAATCATACCGTTTCCAGCATTAAGCTAGGATTTTAAATGTTATTACGGTTCTTTAAATCTAATTCCGATTATTTCTCGTGTTTTAAACACTTGGTTTTTACTGTTTATCAGCCAAAATTAATATAGATAAGAAAACCCATATCTTCGAACTTCCTGCAAGATTACAGTATTCACTTTGTCAAGTTCGTCGTAATTCCTCTCAAATAAGCTAATATTAAAGTAGGTCACATTACACAATACCATTTTATGACGGCTAACAATTTAAGTTATGTCAAAATGTTTTCATTACTTGGTTACATGAACTCAAATGATGCAGTATCCATACTCGTCCACAAGATTAATTAGCTATCATAACAATCAACAATAAATAACTTAAAAAGAGTAACCGACTACTATATATTAATACAGTATTATAAATTCTTACTAAAAATAGACAAACTATTACATAAATATGCACAAAACGTAATTTGATAACATTTTAAAAATAAAACAATTTAATTATCTAAAGAAAAGAATGTTAAATACAATTTGATGAAAAACAACAAATAAAGCCGACAAGATAATCATCAATTCTTATTGTTAGCAAGGGATTTAACATTATATGATATGACGACATATTTGAAACAACACTTACAAAACATCTGTTTGCAACTTGCTGTACAATACATTCCATTTTTAAACAGTGACGTGATTTCTAAAAATCTAAGCTTTTCAAGTTTATGACGCAAATGATGATAAAAAAAGACAGTATATAATAATAATTTATTAACTATTTTGTACATGTTTGCAATTTAAAATAGGTTATAATCATTCCTACTTCAAAATTCAGGTAGAAGGTTTTTTGGGCTTTTCTGATAAATTACTTTAAAAGTTTTTAGTGAAATATTACAGTATGATATTGTTGGTGAATAATTTCAGTTCATGTGCTAAAACGGTTAGAAAATCTTGGGTAAAATTCAAAAAAATTTTGTTTATTTGTTGTGGCAAAATTAAGCCATTTTATTTGAAACTTTTTAGCTTATTTATTGAAATAATTGGGGTTGTGTTGTAGTTAAAATTTTGCATATTTTGAGAACTAGTGTTAAATCCATACAAATCACTAAAATATTGTGTAAATTTAAAAGTTAATTTTGACCTAAAATTTTGAAAATTCCAATCAACATCTTAAATTTTCACAAATACAGTTCTGGCAAAGAACCGGTACTTAACAAATAGTTTAGTAAATAACATTTTCTTTTTCAAACACTCATTTTTTTCTTACGAAATGAAATGTTTTTATTTAGATATGAAATAATGACAAATTTGTCGTTATCTTTGATAATGGTGAGGCCATAACATGAGTAATAACCATTGATAATGTTTAACAAGATGTAAAAGTCGAAAGAAGTTACAGAACTGCTCTGTAGCTACTTCGTTGTATCTGTGTAATGATTGTGTAGGCGTTTCATCTGAAATATTTTTTGTTTTGCTATTGCAGTATCACGGCGGCAGTGAGTGAGACTGAGAGGGGGCAAAGGCAGAAGGCAGGCAGGCGGCTGGCTGGCACTCTGCTCCACTCTTCATTACAATAAACAGTCAACATTGAGCAAGTGAAAGTTCAACAAAATGCCTTTAAACCTACTTTGATAATGTGTAGTCTACAAAACATCACAAATCTACTCAATAATAATTTATTTATGGATACTACAACTTCACAGGACATCAAGCTTTGATACAGAAACAAAAAGAAAGTAATCTGAGTAAGTTTTACTGCCATTTCTTTATTTTCTTTAAGTTAAAAAATGTTGGTACAGTGCAGTAGTGGAATTTAAAAGAATTTGCTTCTCTTTAAGTTATGTGCCTGGGTAAAAAGACTAAAAAGGTATTTTTAATCTGTTACTCATCGTGGTGGCGTCATTAACCTTTTTATCTAGTAGTTTCTTCTTCAGATTATTAAAATATTTCTACGTCACGAAACACGTGTGTACTATACATCCTTTACAATCAAAACCACTTTTTTCTCATCATTTTTTTTTGTATACAGTAAGTGTTTGCTGAGAATTTCATGTGTAATACAATTAATACTTACTGTAAATTCACAGCTGTTGTGTTGAAATTATTATGTTCCCATTCACAAAAATCCAAAACAACTTTCACTATCATTATTATAATAATATACGATGATTTATTTAACAAGAGAAATTTCAATCTTTTAAAAAATTTACTTTTTTTTTTACCCCTTTCGTGACTTCGTCCGTTAGAAGGGTTGGCATTGTAGTTTTATTTTAATCCTTAAAACACCTGTGGTTGTCAACCTGAAATTCATGGAGCCTTCTGAGCAATTTATCGCATAATTTGGCAAAATTAATAAAAACATACATTGTACATTGAATTAAAGTCTATGCATATTTGGATAGTTTTCACACTTTCATTTGTTATTAAAATTAGGCCACAAGTGCTACATGAAAAGGTAAACAGGTGTTTTATTTTGAACCACTATGCAATTTAAATCTTGAAGTTGAATTCAAGCTGTTATCGTATACTATAGTAAGCATTAACACAAATGAATGCGGTATATCATATTACTACAGTAAGATTAATTTGATTGTCTAGGTTACAGTATGTTATTAATTGCACACGAATGAATAATGTGACACTTACATTTTACACATATTTTTAAAAATCATAAGACCGGTAATATAGTACTGTATTACGTTTTCACCGAGTTAATAATTGTATTGCACAATTATGTTGCGATAATCATGATATTTTTATTGTTTATACTAAGTTTTTTTTTGTGTCATCATGATCCAATTTACTGGCGTTTGGTTATTAGTTTATTGCCTAATATTTACTTTACTTAGGATATTATGTTCAGTTTCGTGCCAATCAATTTTTTTCAAACTACACGTACATATTCTTATTTTCTAACAATTAATTTTTATTGTCAAGTTTGAAAGTCGTCAGGTTAAACTGTAGTAAAGATCATTGGCATTTTTATAGTCAGCTTTTCAATTGTCACTATTAAAAGTTGTCTTGCCATACTGTTAATTATAAACGGCACTCAAATGACTAAATTTAAACAACAAGAAACTTAATTTTTAAGCTTAATTTACAATTTCTATCTAAATTGTAAAAATTGTAAAATTTAAACGCGCAACCGCCTATCTGAATATTAATGATGATGCAATAATTACTTATTAATAAACATAGCGAAGCAAAAACATTATACTAACATTATCTTACTATTTATTTACAATTTTTAATGCAAATATTTAAATAGCAGTTCCTTTAACTTGTTTATTAAATGTTAATGTAAACATTTGAATACTAAGAATTAAGAAAATGTTTCTTAGTTACACAATATATCTTTTTCATGTGGTGTTTGAGTAAATCGCTTAATAATGTGTATACAAGTTAAAATGCTCAGCTGTTGTAGCCTACAAACCTATAATTTCTGACTAAATTGGGTAATCCAACCATCATATGACCTCAATTTTCACTATTAATGCATTTTCTCTCGATCCTCACCAGCTGCAATTTCTATGAGCACGGAATACAGTATAACTAGCGCGTGGTTTTCAGCATTTGTCCCGTGGAAGCCCAAATTACAGAAGATCCACTTTATTTACTTTTAATAAGTAAAGATTTGGCTTGTGACCACGGGTTCAAATCCGATTTATGAGCATAAGTTAGTACGTTAGTTACGGTAGTTAAATTGTTTTACATAAAAGTCAAATTTAGACATACCAAGTGATTTTCTAAATGGATACTTTTTTTTTGGCTATAAAGAAACGAGACTAAATCTCGCCAGTTTCTATGATGATTTGTCTCGTTATTTCTAACTATGAAGGAACAAGTGTTCAAATTTAGAAAATCACCAGGTACATTAATCTGCATGTACTTTAAAAGAGTTTTCATGCATTGATTATTTAGTCATATTCTTGGTGCATTCTTTATCTTGTCATATTAAATTAATAGCTCTAAAAGCTTACAGTATAAATCATCAATGTGCCAAGGATTCCTCAAGGAAAAAGTTGAGAGCCATTGTATATGTTGTAGTTGATCTTCAAATCTTAATATAAGAATGACGATTGATTTATAAAATGCTAAGTAGCGTTAAATAAACATTCGTAAAGTATTTTAAAGACTTTGTTGTTGACCTTGTCAACGCTACATTGATACACTAAAGAAAAGCGTTAAATGAAAGTTTAATGATGGGAAAATTTATTGTTTTTGTATGAAATTGTGAAATACAATTCTTAATGAGAAAATCACCCGTAGGCTTATCCACAGGAATCTAATGAATAATCTTATAAAATATTATATTGATTTGTTATTGAATTTGTACTTGTGCTGTGATGCACTAATGATAGGAAAAGTTAGTGATCATTTACGTTAGACGAAAGCGAGTAAAAATTACTGATAATTTCTTAAAGTGGAAATGATTGATTTTTGACTAATTTATATCAATTTATAAAACAAAATTTTAAGATATAATCAACCGGATATTGAATAAACTAAGAAAAGGTATATCGGTAAAATAATCATGAAATTTAATACTTTATTAATAATAAAGTGTGTTTTATTATCTTACTATATAGCAAATAAGTTGTGACTCATCCTAATATATTTATGTAAATGTAGTAGGAATATAGTGAACCAATATGTGATTGGAAAACGTTTGTTTATGATGTTCACATGTTGTGTGCATAGAAATATTTTTTACAGTATAAATAATGTATGTTAGCAATGAATTTAAACAGTTGGTTTATTGAATGGTAAACAGTTGCTAGTGTTTTAACGTGGATGATAAAACAATCCATTCAATGTTAAGATTTTCTTATTTAAAAGGAAATTTTCAACTGTGAGTGAAACGGTTATGAAAGGTTCGTTTAAACTTTTCTTTTTTCTGGTAAAATAATGTAACAACTTTTATTATGGTGATTATGCGATTTGTATTTTATCTTTGCAAAGTATTTTAAGCAATTTACTTAATTTCTGTAAAAAAAATTGACTGATTAACGAGCAGCGAAATTAATTTGCCCTAAAATCTTTAAACTTGTAGTTAACTAGTTTTCATATTGAAAGCGTAAAGAATGCAAACGCTGTTTAAAGAAAGTTAGTAATACGATAAATAGCTGTACTGCATGCTAATTTATGCAGTATGTACTGGTTTACTGTGTAATAAACGTGAAGGATGTATAAACGTTATTTAATGTTTTGTTTATGACTAAAAAAAAAACTTGTTTGCATTTTTTTCATCGCTATTTGCTTAGTTTCATCTTATCTTTCAACTCTTGGTGTCATATTCATTTCCTGTTACATTTGACAAATGTAGTTTCATTTTATACTTTCACTACACCGATGACACACATTACATTCATATTTAATGGTTTAGTATGGAGTTCATTTGATAAAATTTATATTTTTAGGTAGAGCAGATTTGCAAGAAAACGAGAATGATCAAATTATGACAGTAACTTTGTTTTGTGTCACACAGTAAGTCTGATTGACTATGCAAATTACACATAATCATTAACTTTCTATAAACAATATTTTGGTAATTTTACATAGATCAATCTACATAAAAAAATAAAACGTATAAATTTGGTGTTAGATTATACAGAGTGATTTTCTAAATTGGAGCAAGTTTTTCCTTGTAGATAGAAATTAGCGGGACAAATCGCTATTGAAACTTATAAAACTTGATCTCGTTTATTAATTGGCATTATATTTTTCTGTAAGGCAAGAAAAAAACGGGACAAACAACTATTGGAACTAATAAGTTTTACTCTCGACTCGTTATTGACACTGCGTTACAATTTAGAAAATTATCCAGTATTTATGATTTATTATTTCACTATAATTATAGTCATTAAAATTATGGTAGAGGATGATTTACTGTTTACACTATGACTATGTAAAATGTCAACATGACGACATTCAATTAAGCATTAGAATAATGATATACTGTATAATACGTCAATGGGTTATTATAACTTATCTTACAGTATAAAAGTTATGCCATGCAATTATGGAATTTGTCAACTTGTCATTTTATCTCAAATTAAAATATTCCTTGTGCTCAATATGTCATCTCCTTGTCATTCAAGTCGATTAAACATTCACTATTAATGTCTTTACTCAGTCTTCAATACACTACACACATAATTAAAGTGCAAATATAAATTTAAAATATAAATAATACAAGGTTTTGTACTTTTTACTATGCAAAAATTACAAGTAAATATTAATGTATGTGTTAAATTATTTAATGAAGTTGTTTTTTATTTGTAGCTTATGAGTAAAGCAATGAGAGAAGTTTGAAGATTCAAAATAAGCAGCTAAAATGGAGTCTCCAGAAATGATAAAGGGGTTAAAATTGAACCCCTACGTCAGATTGACCTGTGTTAATATGTTGGTGTTTGGAATTGAACTGACCGTCAGTGCTGGTTTTTCCTATCTTCCTCCCATGCTTCTCAAAGCTGGTTTTGGTGAAGTAGCAATGACTTGGATAATGGGAGTTGGTAATTTATTAAAATAAATACACTTATTTACTATTATTAAAATGTTTAATTTATAGGCCCATTTTTTGCTCTTTTAACTGTCCCATTTCTGGGGAGTTGGAGTGACAGTTGCACCAGTAGTTGGGGAAGAAGAAAGCCATTTATGTTGGGGATTACACTCATTTTAATGGGGTCTTTACTCTTCATTGCTTTTGGTCATTTAACTCCAACTTTTTTAAATGTCTTTCTACTTGTTACTGGATCGGTCATGCTCAATTATTGTTGCCAAGTAAGTTTTTAAAATCTAATAATAACTTTCATGGTTATGTGTATTTTATTGGTTGTAAACTGCAATTTATACTTTTAATCTGTTGTCATTTTTTTTAATTTTTTCATTTTAATTTACTGAAATGCCTAAGGGATAAAAATTACAATTAGACATCATATTTATTAATAACTGAGATTTTAACATGAAATACCGGGTGATTTTATAAACTGGAATATTGTTCATATGACAGCGTCAAACGAGACTACATTTTATTACAGTGGAACCGCGGTAATTTGTCTGACTGTGGTTTATGGCAGTTTTCTTTAATTTAACAAATTCGGTTATCCGATTAATTCGTCTTGCAAAACGTTTATCGGATTACCGCGGGTCTACTGTACTTCTTTTCTTTTTGTATGAATCTAATTTTAAATGTGTTTTTTGAATCACAAAATGTCAATGTATTTTTAAGGTTGGTTTAAACCCATGTGAAGCCCTGGTGGCTGACATGACAGCCAATTCAGTTCACCATCATCTTGGCTTTACAATCTATTCAATTATGATAAGCTTAGGCGGTTGTGGCGGATATTTAATTACAGCAATTGATTGGTCAAATACCTCTTTACATTGGTAAAGTCATAGTTTATTTACATTTATTCTTTTACTTGTAACTTGATTGCATTAGTGACTATCTGTGAATAATGTCAAGTAACTTACAGTAATGTTTACACATTGTAGTACCCACACACACACACACACACACCTGAATAAAGCGTGAGTATAAAAAAGCAAAAATCAAAGCTAGAAACTAACAAATATGGTTGTAAGCTTTAAACGAAAGAAAAATATTATTTAAAGATTAAAATGTCACTGACCTCTTTGAAACTCAGCCAGATAATACTTGGTTGAGCCAAAACAAATAACACAAATGGAGATTTTGTTTGCACAAGAAAATTTAAGAATATTTATACAACCACTTAATGAAAACAAGATGCACTTTGGATTTGAACATTGTTGATTTGTTTACAATTCGGCTTCTAAGATTCTACATCTTGGTTTCAATATTTATTTGCATAAATTATTAGACTACAACTTCTAGTGTTTGTGCTTAAGTTTTTGTTTTTGTTTGCTAAAAGGCTGGTTTTACTATCAAGAAATGGTTCCTCACGCTTAATTTGTCATTATGGATACTAAATAATGCATCTATTCGACAAATATTGGCTTTTAATTTAATAAATTCATCACTTTGAATTAATTTTTTGTTATTTTCTGTTATACAGGTTGTTTCAAAGTTCTGAAAGAACCGCGTTTGCATTTGTGCTAGTGTTGTTAACAATTACGCTGATTCTAACGTTAGTTGTGGCGATTGAGCAGCCCCTGACACCGATCAGAACTTCCAGTATTTCTCAAACCAATAACAAAATTCATCCATCAAAAATGTCATCAAATTCCAACAACATAAACTTTGAAGATATCGGTTATGAAAGTGCCAGCAACGATTCTCAAGAAGATTCGTCACATCCCTATTCACCATCACCAATGCCAGTCATTCTCAGTGTCAATCCTTCACCACCTGACAAGTGCCACGTCCGTTTCTGTCAGGTTGCCAAACGACTGCATCCCAGACGGGTATTACGTCGCCTTTATTGCCAAATTTTCCTTCGTTCTCGTTCTTGGTTTCAAAAGATTCAGTGTTTATGGACAGGTCCGACAAGATTTGTTAAAAATTGTGCCGCAGGGTGCTACGCTCTGATTAAAGTTCCTCCTGTTCTTCGTTTGTTGTTCCGGGCAGATTTATTTAGCTGGACAGCTCTGATGTGTCAGCTGATGTATTACACTGATTACGTGGGTCAACGGGTCTATGGTGGGAATCCCAAAGCTCCTGATAATTCACAGCTTAGAATATTATACGATGAAGGAGTAAGAATGGGCAGTTTCGGACTTTTATTACATGGGATTGTTTGTAATTATTACATTAATTTATTACGTGTATTGTCAGTGGCGAATTTAGAGAGTTCGATTGATTTTTTACAACAAATTGAGGTTTTATACGTAAGCTTGCGTATGAAATTAAAGTTGGAACTACAGTATTCAGATTTATTCTAGTTTTTTGCACAAATCACCTAGTAAACGCCTACAGCAATTTAAATTTAGCTTTAATAACAAGCTGAACTTATTTATAATTTGAGATTTTTTAATCTGAGAAGCTAAATTTGTCATTTATGAGTCACTTTAGACAACTCCTGTCTTACTTTATTTCCTCTAATCACGCCACTGACTTTAACATTGTTAGCTTTGATTAATTTTGGCATTTAATATTCTAGCAATCATTTATGCCTGCACTTTACAAAAGTATCTGCTGAAACGATACGGTTGCCGAGTTGTTTATTTTCTGGGGCTTTTTATCTACACAATCTCCATGACTTTGACCCTCTTAAGCGACAACTTGCTTATGATTAATCTGATGGCAGCATTATCAGGAACTGGATTTGCTGCCATAACTACGGTTCCTTATATGCTTATAAGCGCTTATCATTCTCAGCCTGAAGTAAGTAGATTTTAGTAGACATTTTAAGTAGTTTTATAATCTTATTTATGAATAGTAGATTTTCGAGTTTGTTACAACTTTTACAGATTTTTAATGTTATTATAGATTTATTTTTCGTATACTATTTGCTCAAAGTCTACAGTTGCATTAAACTGCAACGTTGATGACAGCATGGAAGTTGATGTGATACCTGATGATATCAGTGAGGAGCTAATCGAAAATGATAAAAATCATAATCGTGGATTTGGTGTAGATTTAGCAGTTCTGGATGCAGCTTATTTTCTATCGCAAACCATAATTTCACTATTTATTGGTTCCATCGTTGACGTGACACAATCAGTCACTGCATATCTAGCAATGGCCGCTTTGTTTGGTGCCGTTTCTTGTTACTGCTCAATCACTGTTGTTTTTCCACCTCATACTTAATTAACAAACTCAAAGTGATTGCAAACTAACTTAGGGTCATTACAAGTCTTGTGCATTTCTCTGCCAGTCGGAGAAAGTTTTGTTTTTAAAATTGCTAGAAAAATTAATACCATAATTATACTGCTTTTTATTGCGTTAATTCAATACCGAATTAATTGCAAAGTTTTTAATTAATTTTAGTATCAAATGTTTTTTTTTTTTTTTTGGTGAAAAAAATTGCTCTCTACTGAACATGGGGCCTTCAAAAGAGCATTGACGCTAAGGTTGACAACTGCCATGCTAATTTAATCATATCAAAGAAAATGTAAATATTGTTAACAATTCAAAGGTTTTATAATAATATTTATAAATTTGTATGTTGAAATGGAAGAAGAAGTCGTAAACTATTAAAGTGATACTGAAACATTCCTTAAATTAATATGTTCATAAAGTGATGCATCATTTCGTGTGCAGTTTCCAATCGGATGCGTCACTTTTTGTACCTTTGTACCAATAAATATGAGCTGAATGTCAAATCAAACTGCGATCATTAAGTCAGATTTTTATATAAACTGGCTCTATTTTCATAATTTATACACTCAATGGATATCAATGTATAATTGTATAATAATTATTATGTAAACTGATGTATAAAATAATTGATGTATTTTATTGTGTTCAGTAAAAACGTTGAAGCTTTTATTACTATTTTTATTAGTAACGTACAAGTAGGTCAGCTTAATACGTCCAATTAGAATATTTAATCACTTAAAATTCAGAAACCATGCCTAAAACTGAGTTCTACAGGACTTAAAAATATATTTATAGCTTATTGTACATTTGAATAAATAAGCTTACACTCATGGACTATTAAATCCACATGTGAAACTATAATGACCAAAATAAACCAAAAACAAGGAAAAATGAGGAAAGATACCATAATTATATTGAGGCGAAAAAGTTGGAAGCTGTACTGCCAACCTAAAAAGATTGATAAATTGTTGCAATAATAATAATAGTTATTGACTTATACTAGCTTAATTAATTGAACCCAATGATGATGTCCTATTTGGCGTCCAAACTACTATATTTCCATTTAATTAGTTTAACAGTTATTAGTTTAACTGTGTTTAGTTATTTTCTTAGCTACACTGAAGTACAAGTTGTGCCATGATACTCTGTTGTCTAAACAAGTTAGGCCAGAATTAATTATTTTAATGAAATAAAAGTAGTTAATTGAATTTCTGATTAGGTTATTTTTATGGTTTTGTTTTTGTTTGGTCACAGAATTGATAGGAATAAGGATGGCCTGACACGGTGGTCCGATTTAGTTAGCTTATATATAGAAAACCCAGTACTAAATGAACGCATTATTAAGTTATTTTTGCAAATGCAAGTTCATTAAAGCAGCATTTAATTACTGTAGTTGTATTTTCTGATTTTGTCAGCTCAGAATCCTCAGTGGCTGATAGCTATAAGCTTATTTTTAATAAACGAAGCAAGAATTTGTTTCTAACTCAGAATGAAAGCCAATATTTTATTCATTTTGTGCTTGATTTTAACACCAACTTTTATTTGGACTTCACCAGGTAACTTTTAATTTCATCATATTTACAAGATTAGAGTTGTTATATTTGTTTTATCTTAATAATTCAACTGTTTTGTTAGTAATGAAAACAGAAGAATCTAAGGAAATTGATAAAAGAGGGTCTACGTGTAAAGGTGGAAATCTAGCATGTTATGTTCATTGCTTACCTTCAAATGGTAGTTATAGAAGCTACTGCACTAAAGATATGGTTTGCATTTGTGTACCTTATCCCACCACATAAGAAAGATACGTCAAGAAATATTAAACAAGAAACGATCATTACTATATCGTTATAAATCTACTGTGTAATGTTTTTTTTTTGGGAATTAAATGGCTTCAATGTTAAATGTAAAGAGCAGTGTGTTTTCCTTGAGAAAACCTTTAGTTTCAACATAAGACTGATCACAAATTTCCATGCAATGACCATTTAAAGTATCATTTTCTGAATATTTTGTTAAATTGTATCGCTCATTTTGTTGATTATACAACATCACTGTCAATCTGTGTGGGAATCGAGTATCTAAAAATGAATCATGTTCTCCTTTACAAGTTCCGATACGAACGGTAATTCCATGGAATTTCTCATTGCCATTTATGTAAAGATCTAACAGCACTCGATAGCCTTTTTGGTGAGTGTAGAAATATGAGCTTTCCTTGGTAGTTGACCAATTTCAGTTCCTCCAACTCTTTTCTTTCTTTGTAATTGTCAATCTTCCAATTAAGTTGTCCACTATTAGAGCTAAAAGTGCGGCTAATTTCAGGCGGTTGAATCAAAACGTCAATATTGATGCTGCCATCTTTACTGTAAGGCTCAGTTATTACTTGATGTTGCTGTAAAAGGGGCCAAGGGCCTTGTGAGTAATTGTACTCCAGTGGCGATGTGAATGAATAATCACAGTATCTTATTACATCAAATTTCCCATTGGAACTTCTTTGGTCTTTTAAAATACAGATTAGTTTTGGAATAACCGACTGAGTTTGAATAGTTTTTCTAGGAGATTTACACGGTTGCAAAGGCTTCCATTTAAAATATAAGCTAACTAGACCATCTTTTCCAACTTGCAACTGAATTTGAGCTCCAAAATCATAACCCAGTAATGAAAATGGTTCAGAAGTACAAGTAGATGAATCAAATTGCCATTCAGCGTCTCTAATTCGCCACTTATAAACCAGAGTGTTGGATTTCAACAGATGTTCATGAAACTACACAAAAACAAATTAAATATCGTCATAAGAAAAACTGATAAATTCACTTTTTGCTAATAGAATTGCATATTGTTTCGTTTCTTTAGCACATGTAAAAATATATACATTAGACGTACTGTAATTTCAAAATAATTTTTAATTACCACTGAAATGGCTGTTTCAAAGTTCGTCTTCAAATACGATGAAGTAATTGCAGAATTTTCTTGCTTAACTAATTCTTCTTCTACTTTGATAGCAATATATGACATACACAATATGTGTAATTAAACAAATAACTGTGCTTTTAAAAAATTGACTTACTTTTATGCTGACTGGAAAGCAGTTGATTTCCAAAACTGCTAAATTTCTGCTCAACGTATTTTAGTTTTTCTTCAACTTCTTTCCATTGGATTTCCCATTTGTTTTTCATATTTTGCATTTCTAATCTTAAAGAGTTCACTTCCTCGCTTAATGCAGATACATGTGGCTAATTACATTAGTAAAATAACTGTTAATCTTTTTTTTATTTAATAATTTCATTGCACAACGTCTTACCTCGTCCATGTTTCCTCAAAATTTAACTGATCCAACTTTAAATTCTTGAAACTTGTTTCATATAAGAACAGTTACAGTAATGTTGGTTTTCATTTTAAAGGATAAAAATTTCTTTTTTGTTTACAATTTCGTAAATATTTTATGTTTAGTGGACTGATAAACGCTAGCACATGCTGTACTGTATGGTAACACATGCCTAACAAACCACTTTATTTTTAGCACCAAACAAACTCCTACGCTCTTCATCATTTTACTACTTCCGGGTATATCTTAAATTAAAACAACAATATCTACATAAACAATTTCCATGATGGTGGGATTTAAATGACTAACTAAATCGATGCTAAAGTTAATCTATAACATAAAACATTGATTCCAATCACGGTAACGAATGGATAATTTTACTGACTTTAATTAGAATATACAGTAAGTAACACACTAGCTTGTTATAAAATATTTTTATTGTACCTTCATTGTTTTACACAAAACATTTCTTTTTTTTTTTTTTTTACATTTGGAGGCAGTTATTTTAAAGAAATTCCATTTTGACTGTTAAATTGCTCTGCTCCTAAGTAAATATAACATGAAAAAGTAATTTAAGCGACACTGGTTTAATAATGTTACATTCTTACCTTGATTATTTTTATTGATATAACGAGTCCTTATGGCTGGTAATAATAGATCCGGATTAACTGTAGAAGATGGTTGAGAGCCTATATCAACAAAAATACAATGTCGTTTATAATCCCATAATTATTAAGATAATTTCATCTGGTCATTTACGAACCCCAACTAAATTTGCTGGCAATTAACGACACCACTAATCCGATAATGACACTCCAACATGTATACCATAAAGTGTTTGTGGCATAAAACTGCTCTAAAGGACTCCTATATAACATAAAACAATAATTAATTTATCAAATATTATTTTGTTGCTAGTGTTTCAGTTGCTTATTACAATTCAGTGTATTGGTAAACTGAATATTTGACTGTTGTAACATTAACGCAATTTTCAGTGCTTAAAGGACCTCTACCCAACATTGGCTGGGTAACTAAATTTCCAATCCACGCCCAAACTGGAACTATTAACGAACTTATAGCTCCAGCTACCGCTCCCTAAATATTAATTCAATATTAAAGCTTGAAATTATTGTATTAACGTTTTATAAAATGTAAAATTGTCTGCTTACTTTTGAATTAACCGATGGAAAAAGCATTCCAATTGTATATACAGCTGCGAAACAACCACTGCTGACTCCTACAATGCTAAACGTAGCCTAATTAACAGTAAGAGTTGTTAAATTTTTATGATACAATTGGATACGTTTAAGTTTATAATTACCGCTAAAATACTTCCAAGATTTTCAACTAAAGCAACTAGAACCATTCCTAACACACCGTAGACAGCCACTAGAGAAAATTAAATCTTTTAATATGGTTTTTTAAATATTAAAAACAATAGGCAAACAATTACCTAAAATTTTGGCAGCTATGATTGAATGTTGCTCTGATAAATTTGGTTTGAAATGTTTGACGTAGTCAGACAACGTAATCGCCGCCATAGAATTTAAGGCAGACGATAAAGTGCTAAAAAAAGTTAAAGAATTTAATAAAGAGCAGCCAGATAATTGTTAGGGTTCATTTAACGGTATAATGTCTAACTTGAATTCTTGGGGCACAAAAAACAATTTTTTTTGGCATTACCTTAAAGTAGCACACATCATTCCACCTATAAAAACACCACTGAGACCTTTGCAAAATGACAGTATTTCAACAGCAAACAATGGCACCAACTTTAAATAATATTAAAAAATAAATAACTATAATAAGAAACCTTAAAAAGGACCATGTAGTATACTTGATCAATGCTTTTGATGTGACCAATAAGTTTCGGATCGCACTTGTGATAATAAGCATACATTGTAGCACCAGCAAACATCATTACTAAATAAAAAACAGCCACTCCTAAGCACCCCAAAAAGTATGTCCTGTCAATTGTAACACACAATTATTATAGTATCAATATGTTTTAAAGAAGTTTTACAATTGCGCTTGTTTTAGCGTTTTATTTGATAAATAACGTTGCATAAACGATTGGTTTAGCGTCATTGATGAAAACATGTATGCTGATCCAGCAATCGCTACTGTCCAAATGGAGTATCTGGAATTGGGACTTGAACTCCAACTAATTTAGTAATAAGTATTATATACAACTTTTATAATTTAATTTGATATAAAATAAATTACATGAAAAACTCGTCTCTTTTTCCCTCTTTGATTTTGTCCCAAACAGCGTCAAATCCACCGACGTCAATTGTTCCTTTGACTATAATGATTAAGTAAACGACGAGCATCATTAGACACTGAATTGTGTCCGCCCATACCACTGCCTTTATTCCACCCTATGGAAATATTTATAAAGTGAGTTTAAGCATTGAAATAGGTACTAATAACTGTCATACCGTACCATTGATGTGTATATTATACAGATGACTCCAATGACAATAACCGAAGTCCATAAATGAAGACCAGTCACTTGATTAATAGCCAAGGCAGGAGCATACGTAAATAAACCCAAATTCAATAACTATTATTAATTCAATAGATTAATTACTAATTTTTTAATTGTACTGTATAATAACTCATAAAGTTCTTAAGCAATTTTATGAACGGTAATTGTTTTACGAGTTTCAAAAATTACTTAAGTATTTTATGAACATTTGGTGTTTAGATATTTACAGCTCGGAAAGTCCACATGATTGAAACTGTCATTTTGATTGATTTGTCGAATCTTAACTCTAGATACTACAACGATGCAACAATATATAATAATTAACAGTCAAATTTTCTGATAACTTACTTCAAAAATGGATGGTTTGTCTAATTTAAAGAAAACCGGCAAAAACAAGTACATTCCAATTGGAGCAAAAAGCAGTGATGAGAATGCCATGAAGGAAAAGCTCATCCCATACATGTAAACCTCGACTGGAATTCCCAAAAATGAAATGGCGGAGAAAAACGAAGCCACCACCGACAATACCAGAGGAGCAATTCCCAAATCATTACTACTAACTAAAAATTGGTTGGTATTCTTGGCTTTTCTGGCCGAGAAAATGTGATAAAGCCCCACAGCGGATGAAAGCACCACAATCGCACTGAGAGAAACATAATCCCAAATATCCAATTGAGCTACCTCCATTTTGCTATGTGTGAGAGTTCATCAAAAACAGCAATAGTTATTATGTACTGTGTAATACACGTATAACTTATTTTAACATCTTTTAAGATAATAGTATGTGAGTCTATGTACTGCTTATTACAAGTTACAGTTAATAATTTGAAATCAGAAGGGGCATATCGAGTGATGTGATCACTTGACACTACACTTTACACTTATGGCAAATATCTAAGATGATTTCTAATGACAAAGTTGAAAGATTTTCCTTAAAAGCAAAATATCTTACTATATTTACTTATTGGCGTTAAGGTTTATTTGAATACAAGATAAAATAATCATGAAGGACATGTTACAGTAACTGATAATTAGATAATGATAAACGATACTTTAAATGATAAATGTGTGTAATTTTTTATTAATGTAAATTACATTTATACAGGGTGATTTTCTCTTTTGGAGCACACATTTAACATTTCTAAAAATACGAGAATAACTCTCATCAATTTCAATTACGATTTTTTTTTAATTTTTTTACCATAAAAAAACCTACAAATAAACAACACTAAACCGTATTATTTCCAATATCTATACTATATTACCCGTTACAATTTGCAATCAGAAAAAAATGTTCTAGCTTAAAAAAATCAACATGTAAAGTGAGTCTAAAGTTTTAATGAAGTCATGATAGCAATTAAATTGTTATGACTTAATAAATTATAATTTAATAAGACATTTTAACTGTAATGGACCAAAAAAACCAAGGCCACTCTTGATTTTTGTTTATTTCTTCAATGCAATAAAGCAAATACATTATTGTACAGTATGTTTCGGGGAAAAAATCAAAAATAATTGCCAATTTACGACATTAACATAATAGTAGTACTGTATTTGCAATCAAGTAGTGCAAATTTACATCAAATAAATACAAACGACATATTTCATTAAAATTAGTTCACAATGACATCAGTGACATTGCATTACGTACTACTCGTATATGCATTATTCATACAGTAGCTGCTGTATACAGTAAATAAGATTAAAACTAGCATTATTTTTGACTTGAACTTAAAATGCAACAATGTTGAATGTTTTCAGGATGCGATAACAATCTTATTACTTTCTATAGTAAAAAAAGCAATCAAATGATAATAATTATGAAATAAAATAACAGATTTATTTTTATATAGGTAATTATTACAAATCACTGATATATGGGAAACAAAATTTGCTGCTAAAATTTTGATTGCCATTACAAATACAAAGCAAGTAGATCTACAAAAACTGTCATAAAATATATTCATCACTGCAAAGCAAAAACTGTAGCATATACCTGTAGACGTCATCCAACTACCACGTGATTATTGCTGAAACAGCTGTGTACACTGCACATATGACAATGCAAAGGAGGGTGGCTGGGGAGGGGGATGGGGAGGGGGAGTGAAGACAAACCATAACATGATGGGGGAATTTTTACTCCAACGTTTTATTCGTAGAAGATCCAATGTATATAGTGAATGCTGGCTAAATTGTTGTTACCTTTATTTTTTTTTTGGAATTCATAACTCAAACTTTAACGTCACTTTGTGTGTCATTGTGTTTTCTATTGACATTTAAGGGGTGACGTCGGTTATGTGCTAAAGACTCGATTGTCATTGGTAAATCGATGACAATCCGTTTGATGACGACGACACTATGCTAAAATGTTGCAATCATCAGTTTTCTTTAATGAAATCTAACTTTTCAGTGGGAGAAAAGTTGATAAAACTTTCAATTGGGAATAATTGCTACAAGTCCGACAGTTGACTCATCTCGGTGGTGTTTTCGTCAAAAACTTTTTAACTACACAAACAGCTGTTGGCACATTTTTCCTGTTCGTTTATATTATTTTTATTTCTGTAAAAAATGAACGTTTTACGGTTACAAATGTTACTATGTTGCTGCTGGTTAATAGTATGTGTTGTACAAGTATGTGAATCTATTGAAATAAGTGATAGTGAACATGGTGACTATATTAATGAATGGGCAGTAAGAATTCCAGGTGGTGAGCAACATGCCGAGATGGTGGCAAGGGAACACGGATATCAAATTATTAGAAGGGTAAGGGTATACCGTAATAATCATAATAATAATGATATTAAGTGCGCCATATGTCATTTATTGGGAATGCGAACTCAAAACGGTGTCAATCTTTACCTTAACGAACTACAATCATTGTAATTTTGTTAATTTTTTGACACAGTAAGCTAAAATAATCCGTCTTATTTTTAAAAAAAATAATTTTAAACAGAATTTTATTAATTGTTTTGATTTTTACTAATTTTAACCAAATTTAACAGTGTTACATACTGCTTACAACGCTATACTGTATTTTTATCGTAATATTTGATATTACTTTAATTTTAATTGGAATTTAGTTAGTTTTTTTTAAAATTAATGAGTAATGGCTGATTTGTTTTCATGTTAAATAAAATGGCTTAAAGTGCTGTATTAGATGTTAATAGGAGATTGGTTAGTTTGCTTTTCAGTTACTGAATAAGGCTATAAGTTTTTTTTTAAAAATATATTTCACTAATAGGCACAACATACTCGTATAATATAAAACTGCAATGCTTGTAAAAAATTGTAAAGTTGACAAATAGTTGATAAATGACTTAAAAGAGTTTGTGAATCCTCTTCAGCCTTCAACATCTGTCTGCAATGGCAGTTACAGTATGTAATCATTTTGCGGCTATATAAAAACCAAAAAAAAAAAAAAAAAGATAACATAATATAAAAATATTTCAAAATTTAGGATCAAGTTTAATGCATAATAAAACCCCAAAAACGTGTGACCGTGTTATTTGACTCAAATGTGAGCTCATTTTAACAGTATTGAGTCAAATTATTGGCAATGAAAACACTCAATAAACATTGTTATTCCAATTTACAGCACAAACACATATAAGGCCAAGGATCAATACTCATAAAAATTTGTTATTGAATTGTCACTATATATTTAGTGCTCTACTTTATTTTTTTTAATAATTATATTTGATATTTCTTAACAATTTAGGCAATTAGTTTTGCTGATGTATATTTAATGGAAAAATCTAATGTTGAAAGTCGATCTAAAAGAGAAGCGGTTCATCACACCAGGAGACTAAATGACGATTTTAGGGTAAAATTATATTAATCCAGTAAGCATATTAAGTTGTCCTAACTTAATATCTAAAACATCATAAATATGCAATTAGGTGGAATGGGCAGAGCAGCAAGTTGCCAAACGTAGAGATAAACGAGGTGTTTTAGAGAAACGAGACCGGTTGAAACAAATGATCACTAAAATAGACATTGAAAAAGCCTCCGCTTTTAACGACCCTCAATGGCTGAATGAGTGGTACTTGGTAAACAAATACAGTTTTGAAAAAATATCTACTGTATGTATGTTATAACTTTTTTTTTTGTTTAAAATATCATGTAGCAACGTAGTCAAATTTGTGATGATTCTGTTATACACTTGAATGCGGCTCCTGTTTGGGCAATGGGCTTCACTGGAAAGAATGTAACCGTTTGCATCTTAGACGATGGTGCTTATCACTAAGTCATTTCGTATAAAATGTTTTTATATCAAATTTGCTTTTTCATTCAAGGTTTGGAGTGGAATCACACGGATATTTTCCCAAATTACGTAAGTTTGTTAAACTTAAGTTAAATAATGATAAATATATATTTTATTTGCAAACTTTATTATAGGATCCTAAAGCAAGTTGGGATGTAAACGACAACGATCCAGATCCATTTCCAAGATATGACATTGTTGGAACTAACAAGTAAATTTGAAAAATTAATAACGGTTAACTGATCCTATAAAATAAATATTTAATTTTGTGATTTAAGTTGAAATTAAATAAACAAAGCTGTTTGAGTTAATTAAAAAATGGTAGGATGTCTAAGATGCAAACACTGTACATCCTTTTGTTTACTTATAAGGTCGACCGCTAAATGAAAATTTGATTAATTATAACTAAACTTCTAATAAAAACTTGATTCATTTTTTTTTGCTCTTAATTAAAATGACATAGCACTAATATGATATATTTTGATCGTTATAGACACGGATCTAGGTGTGCTGGTGAAGTAGCTATGGTGGCTAATAATAGCAAATGTGGCGTTGGTGTTGCTTATGATGCTAAAATTGGAGGTGACAAAGTTATTAGCGGTTTAAAACAATCCCAGGTTTTACACATAATATTTTTTTTTATTATTAGCTGTTCGGCTATTAGATGGAACTGTAACTGATTCCAGAGAAGCGGAAGCACTTGGGTTTAACTGTGAACATACTGACATTTTCAGTTCTAGTTGGGGTCCAACCGATGATGGCCAAACGATGGATGGTCCTGGCCGAATGGCTCAATCAGTTATTGAAAACTGCATCAATAAAGTAACTTGTTAATTTTCATTGTAAATGTAAAACGCTAAATATGTTTGTAAATGGTAATAATGACGATTGTTCAGGGACGTCAGGGTAAAGGAGTTATTTATGTGTGGGCTGGAGGAAATGGTGGTTTGAAAGGAGATCATTGTGGTTGCGATGGTTACATCAATAGTATATACACCATAGCCATCAACAGTATTTCTGAAAGTGGGACTATGCCGTATTATGGGGAAACATGCGCGGCTACTATGGCTGTTACCAACTCAGGAGGGTCGTACAATGATCACAAAATTGTAAATATGAACAATTCTTAAAGAATAATTTTTTAAGAACTTCATACCAAAACATTTCTTTGAATTTTTATGTTTTTTTCAACTATAATTTCGATTTTTAATTTGCCTTGGCTTTTTTTTTATTTTGAAACATTTTGGTAAAATGATCTTACATTGCCACATTACAATTTTTAATAACTCACTGTAGGTACTAACCAATTGACTAACCATAATTAACAATTATAGAGTACGATTGATCTGCATAATGGTTGCACAGATAATCATTCAGGAACTTCTGCCGCTGCTCCTTTGGCCGCTGGCGTTATTGCCTTGGTTCTCCAAGCAAAGTAATTACTAACATTTCTAATTAACCAAACTAACATTATCTCTTATAGAAATGGCCTATTAGCTCAGTTGGTTTAGAGCGTCGTGCTAATAACGCGAAGGTCGTAGGTTCAATCCCTGCATAGGCCAATTATTTTTTTTTTTTTTAATTAGTTAGCTAAATTTAACGAAAAAAAAAATCCTTCGAGCCGGAATCGAACCAGCGACAAATGGATCACTATTTTACTTATCAAACTACAGTCCACTGCTCTACCAACTGAGCTATCGAAGGCTTGGTAGAAGAGCATCTTAAGTACAAGAAAGCATCAATTATATAGGTTACCTGTTTCTAATAAATTTAGCCATTATTCAGTGTTTATTAGAGCAAGACAAACAAAATTGTAAAGTTTAGCTAAAGTGTTTCATGAAAGTGTGCACCTTCGATAGCTCAGTTGGTAGAGCAGTGGACTGTAGTTTGATATGAAAGATAGTGATCCATTTGTCGCTGGTTCGATTCCGGCTCGAAGGATGTTTTTTTTTAATATTATTTTTTGAAGCAGCCTCATACCTTAGCCCTGTGTAGGTTGTACTTTGATTTGTTAGAAATGGTTGGGGGGACGGTGGAGTCATCGTAGAAATCGAATATGTAATTTGAGATTCATTTAAAATAACGAAATATGGCAGAAATAAGTGTCTAAGTGTTCATTACCGGTTTATAAAAAAAATTAAAAAAAAAAAAAACATCCTTCGAGCCGGAATCGAACCAGCGACAAATGGATCACTATTTATCTTATACAAACTACAGTCCACTGCTCTACCAACTGAGCTATCGAAGGCTGAGTGTAGAAACTTATTGCTAAAGTTTCATTCCTTTTTTCAAGAAACAAGTGAGGTAAAATATTATTAAAGCTTAAGAAAGTTTAAATTATGTAGGTTACTAGTTTGCATTGCATTAAGCCATTATGCAATCTTTATTAGAGCAAGATAAATAAAATTGCAAAGTTGAGCTAAAGTGTCTTATGAAAATGTGCACCTTCGATAGCTCAGTTGGTAGAGCAGTGGACTGTAGTTTGATAAGTAAAATAGTGATCCATTTGTCGCTGGTTCGATTCCGGCTCGAAGGATGTTTTTTTTTTAATTTTTATTCAAACTTGTCCAGACTTTTGTAACTAAAAATCTGGCTGACGCAGGGATGCAGATAACTAATATTATATACTTTGGATTAATACAGTCCTAACCTAACATGGAGGGACGTTCAACACATTTTAGTCTGTTCAGCAGAGACATATCAAATATGGAATAACCCAGGTTGGAGATTGAATGGAGCTAAATTGTACTACAATGATCGATTCGGTTTTGGAGTAATGAATGCCCATAGCATGGCTCATGCTGCTGTTGGATGGGAAAATGTTGGACCGCAAAACAACTGTACTATCAGCTCTAGCAACTTGTAAGTAACTGTTATTAATAGCAAAGAGAAATGAAATTCAAATGTTTGTAATTATTATAGTAAATTTCAACGTTTGACGTCTGGACATGAAATTCACATTGAATTCGATACTAGTAAATGTGTTGGAACTGGTCCTGACAAAGTTAACTTTTTGGAGCATGTAGAACTTACGATATCTTGTAACTATTCAAGACGTGGAGCTTTGGAAATGGAACTTGAATCGCCATTAGGTAAACATTAAAAAAATAGCGATTTTTCTTTATTAATTTTTAAAACGAATTTTAGTATATTGAATGGTAATATAATGTAAGTTTTTTTTTTCATAGGAACAAAAAGTACTTTACTTTATTCAAGGGTGGCAGATAAAAGTACTCGAGGATTAAAAGCCTGGACATTTATGTCGGTGCATTTTTGGGGTGAAGACCCTGCTGGAATATGGAAATTAATTATATTTGATAGAGTAAGGGAATTAAGTTAAAGCAATGTTATAACCTAGTTTCAAATGATTTTATTAACAAATGATTTGATAGACGAATGAGTACAACCAGGGAGTTTTTATAAGTGCTGATCTAATTCTAAGAGGAACAAGTCAAATGCCACCATATCGAGAACATGGAGTTACTTGTGGACTTTCCAAACAATCAGAAGAAGCTAATTTAAAATGTCAACCAAGGGTATTTAAAAGCGTAAAAATTGAAATATGCTCGTATTTTTACAATAATTTTAGTTATTTTCTAGATAGTGCAACCTTTGAGTCAGCAACAGCCGAATTTTCTTCAGAAACTTTTTAACATGCTCATCAATGGAAAATAATGAACTGAATTTAATACAACAATTAGTACCAAAAACCGTCCAAAAAAAAAACAACTCTCATAAAGTAAGTAAAGCGTTTCTAAATGTTTCCATAAAGAAATGAATTACGTAACAAAATTTAAATTTGAATTAAAAAATATTTTTGTTTGTTGTAAAATTGTTATATCTTTTTATGAAAATAAATTATATTGATATTTTCCGTTGCATTACACACTAATTAATATTAATTGACTGTAATTATATGTTATTTTCTTGTGAGTATTTTTAAATAATTTAATAGTGAAAAATAAGATGTGAAAATAACTTAAAAACTGATGATTGGAGAATTGTAAAAGTAGGCGGAAACAAGAAATATATTCAAGGTAAAAGCAAATGATTACAGTAACTCTTGAAAACATTATTTTGTAGTTGTCGCCTTGTTACTTCATACATTTTAAAAGTTTATCTAATATTAACTAGAAGTTAACCAGAAAAAAAAATGGATACCGGTACTCATGAAATTAATAAAATCCAGGAAGATGAGGTAAGAATAGGATTGATTTTTTTAAAATAATTGTAATAATTATATTATAAACACTTTGATTTATCAATACTTTTGATTTTCTTAAACAAAATAAAGTTTTAAATAGCCAAAACTAAACCATTGAGTAATAATCATGGATGTAAATGTACAAAAAAATAAGTAAATATGTTGTAAAAACAATAATATGTACTCAAACAAATTAATAAAAATTAAATACGTGTTTACTATAAATACTGTAAGTAAACATGTAGCCAAATGAAAGAAAAATGTACTAAAAGTAATACTTTAAATAAAAACTTTAATATATTAAGAATAAGTGAAGATGTACTAAAATTAAGTAAAAAAGCATCATTTTTAAGTGAAAATCTTACTAAAATTTATAACAAATGAAAACATTTAATATTTATTTAACCATGTAGACAGTCACCGTGTAATATAATACGGTATTAAATCTGAATTTACTTTTGAAGTTGAAACGTTTTTGCTTATTAAATTTTGTGTTGATCGGTTATGTCTATAATATTTAATATCAAATTTCCTAACCTTTTAAAATGTTTTTATTTGACCCTGACCGTACTATTGCACTAAAAACTGCCTTCAATACCATGAACTTCACCTTTTACAAGAAAAAGTTTACTTTCATAACTGCGAAGGTCGTTGGCATCTGATTAAATAATAAATAGCGGTAATACAAAACTACAAAGCAGTTTACTTCCGTAAAACAGCGAGTGACCCTCAATATTTGCTGTTTCCCTCTGTAAAATATCGTACATTGGTTACAACACAATATAGCCTACTATAACATCACATTAATATCACGCTATAAACATCACATTAATTTGAAATTTCACATATATGTTTGTTAATGTTTGCCACAATATTCAATAGATTGCTTTTAATGTTTGTTTGTTGCTACTATGTGTTACTTTAAAGTAAATTCAAGGTTAAACTAACCAAACCCAGGACAAAAATGCTAAACCCAGAGTTGTTTAATCTAAACGCAAACTTTTAAAGCAGGAATGTTGTTTTTGAAAGCAAAAAAAAAGTTTTTTTTACTGTAAGATACTTAAAATAACGAATAAATTAATTATTTTCACATTGTGGTGTTCAATGAACTACTTTGACGGTTGTTTTTAATTTTAGGAGTTTGAAGATGCAGTCGAATTTCAGTCTAATCAAAAGTAAATTATATCAACTTCTTTAAAAAATTAAATTGTATTTCAAATTAATTTTTTTTTGAAGTTGTATTGGTGAAGAAATGACTTTGAAGAAATCTTTAAGTGATGCCAACTGTGCTCTGCATTTATTTCTTAACAACTACTTTCAAGAATCTGAAAATTTACTTAAAATATGGTAAATAAATTTAATAAAATTTGTTTCAATTATTTTATTAATTAATGTGACCTAATTATATTTTGAAACAGGAGTGACACCAGTCTATACCACGCTTTAAGTTTAGCAGTCCATCATTTTGTTCAAGCAATAATGACTTCCGATCCAGTAAATATCAAAACTAAAAACAATTTAAATTAACTAAAATCTGCATAATTTACTAATTAATTATTTTTAGAGAGACGTTAATTTAGCTATAACCGATGTCAATTCAGCCATCGCCGTTTGCACCTCAAAACGAAGAAAAAAAGCATTATTAGTTGAAAATTCGGTAACAAAACTCATAAAAAAGCCTGATTATAACTCTTACACTGAAGGTACACTACGTTTAGTTCAAATTGTTATTTACTATTATCAAAAATATTTTTTTTAATAGAGGAAGCCCATGCAGAACTTTGTTATTGTGAATTGTTAATGATAAAAGCTGCTCTTGTATTTATACACGACGACAGTATAATTAGCTACATTAAAGCTGGGTTGCATATTCATGCAGCTTTTTTAGCTTTTAAGTAAGTTTTTCCACTAACGTTATTGCATGTCAATAAGTTAATTGAATTTCCGAAGGACAAATACAATAAAATTTAATGGCAAAAAAGATACCACTGAGTATCACAAGGTCAAATACACAATATGTTTAGTGACAATAATTAAGATTGGTGATTCATTTTCATGTTTTTACTGTTTTACATTGTAATTATTTTTTATTAAATAAATAGAGAATGTCAAGATCTCCTTGAATATCGAAACTGGACGGACGATGACTCAAAATCACACTTTGAAACAGGTGTTTTGTTCATTTCTGGAGCATCCAATCTTGTAAGTAGCACTTTGAGTAAATACATTAGGTACAATTGACTATTGAAAAATAATGATTGGTTTACAATTGGTTAGTTTTTTGCTTCTTTACCATCGACTGTTTTGCGAATATTAAAGTTTGTTGGTATTTCGTGCACTTTGGTAAGTTTAACCATTTTCTTTGGACAATCAATTTGAACTAATTTATTAAGCTAAATATCTCATCACTATGAAAATAACTTTCCCTTTAAGAATATTTATACACAAAATCTGCTTAAAGGATTAGTTTGATTTATTTTTTCTAATATTGAGAAATTGGTGTTAATTGTTATAGGAAACCGCTTTTCAAAAACTGGAAAGAGGCCATCAATTAAAAAAGTATGTAAGAGGGCCATTTTGCACTTTTCTCTTGTTGACATATAACTCCATTTTAACTTATGCACTAGGCAAGTACATAATTATTATTTTTTTGTTTCTTAGATAATTTTATGTCAAACTATTTTTAAAACTTGTTATTTGACTTTGCTGACTTTCACTGCATTCCACTTTCAATTTTATTTTTGTTTTTAAAACGATTTATTGTATGGCCTATTAACGTTTGAGTGGTAATAATGGAAATGATTGCATAGTCAAGCTTAAATTTCA
Source organism: Helicorthomorpha holstii (assembly GCA_013389785.1). Lineage (NCBI taxonomy): Eukaryota > Metazoa > Arthropoda > Diplopoda > Polydesmida > Paradoxosomatidae > Helicorthomorpha > Helicorthomorpha holstii. The sequence continues at coordinate 1,342,449 of JAAFCF010006596.1, read as the reverse complement.
ATTAAAAACAAGTTTGTAGATGCTAAAATTGACTGTTAAAATGTTAATTAGTTATTACGTTGATGATGTTATATGAAAATATTAATACAGTAATATTGGTTATTGTTTTTGTAGGTAGTGGCAATGCTGATACTGATTATTGCAAGTCTTTGATTGAACCAGAACTGAAAACACATCCTCAGGTATACCAGCCAATTTCTATATAAAATTACGAAAGTTACCCTGTTTGTTGATATTTCAACTAACTTAGGGAGCGATATACTTATTTTTCTTTGGCCGTTTTGAAGTCTTAAACGGAAACTTTGACAAGGCAATTGAGTGGTTGCTAAAATCAACTTCATCTCAAGATCGTTGGAGACAATTGAAGAACTTGTGTCATTGGGATCTCACATTCTCTCACATGTACATATATTTGACGTAATCACTAATCAAACTCATTATTTTAATGTGTTGCTGTTTGAAACAGATTTAAAGGAAATCATCGAGAAGCTTTTAATTACTTTTCCATTTTGAGTAATGAAAGTCATTGGGCAAAAGCTGTAACGCAGTATATGTGCGCTGTAATTCTAATGGCTTGTGATGATTTCAACTCTCAAGACCAAGACACCGTTGACAAAATTATGACGTAAATATTTTAAGCTTATTGGTAATTACAACTAACTAAAAAACATTGTATTGTAGACGAGTTCCTAGTCTTAAAAGCAAGTTGTCTGGAAAATCAATTCCGATTGAAAAGTTCTTTTGCAGTCGAGCTCAAAGATATAATGAACAGCAACGTTTATTTTTACCAACTGAAGTAATGATATATCATTATAATAATTTGATAAAAAAAATGCTTAATTGATGCCATGATTTTATTAGGAAATGATTTACACGTCTAATTATTTTCCTATGATAAGCAAAAACATAGAAACAGTACAACAATTTTTCAATAAAGTTAATAACGCTCTTACACAACTTCAAGATGGCAAGTATTTCTGAAATTATGAAATAATCTTAGAAAAAAATGATATAATTTATTTTTGTAATGTAAAATAGATGGGACACCTTACTATTTAGAAGACTTATGCTTGGGAACTTTTCTGAAAGCTGTTTGTCTTAGACATCTTAACAAACCATTATTAGCTGAGCAATGCTTCACTCAAGTGATTCAACAGTAAAACCTATCCAAATGAAAAATAATAATAATTTTAAATTAATAATTAAAGAATATTTTAGAGAAAAAAATTTAAAACAAGACGTCCATTTAGCAGTGTGGTCACTAATTGAGATGGGATATATGCATAATGATTTGTCTAATTATAAAGAAGCAATCAACTGCTTTGAATTAGCAAAGTAAGTTCACTGGTACTTTTTTTTAGAGAGAATTTCACACTGTCATATACTGTATCTGTATTGTGAGTTATTATTTGTTATTTATTAGGAATGTCAGCTGTAATGGCAGGAGAAAAATGGCAATGCGCAATCGAAATCAATATAAAATTCATCTGGGTATCACACAAGCCAAAACTCAGCTTAACAAATTAAAATCAATTTGAAAAAAATTCATAGCAGTAATTTTAAGGTTTTATGTTTAATTATAAACTTTTATTTAGCAATAATTTAAAATATTTTCTTAGTAAAACTTATAATTCCTTTTCGGTCTAAAGAATATCAGAGTCGATGAAGAGCAACGTATTTTAAATAACCGACACTGTTAACTGCCGGCTGCGTTCGTGTCTATCGCGGCATCATTTTTATGCCATGGTAAGTACAAATGTAGCCAGCAAGAAAACTATGCCGTCATAAGCACGAACACAAGCGGCATAGAAAGTCTTTGATATTCTTTAGGCCGTAAAGAAGAGTATTGTACGGTATTGTAGTTAATACTAATATTAATATCTAGAATCTAGATATAAACTTTAAATAAAAATATCAAACAAATAATGTACATGTAAATAACGACATACAACGTTATCATACAGTATAAACTGATAATTACGATGATCAAACTTGCGTAATATTTTGTGCTGTAGACGTTAAATAGTTTGCAAATCTTATCAGGGAATCCATTATTGGCATTTCTTTTTATAATATGCCGATACAGTACTTGTACGATATTCATTTCAAAGCACATACCCGGTAAGATAATGTTGTCTTATCAGTTATCATTGTAAGTTGGATAATTTATAACTTAGTTTCAGTTTAGTTGTTCCCCTAAGTTATAATCAGTTTAGTGTCAAAAACTAACTATTAGTTTACTGCTATAATGAATTCGAATTTGGATGAATTTGATTTGCTAATGAGACTTGAAGAAATGTTAAATCATCAACAAGGTGAATCAGGTCGTCGTGGCTATCATCCACCGTTACCACCGGCCCATATAATCCGAATGGCTCATCGTTTGGCTGCTGCAGATGCTAAACAACGTCTGTCACAAGGTGCTACTTTCAAAAACACAATGTCCAACCAAATAAGCGCTTCAAAAACACCATTTAGTAATCTAAAAAAATCAAATTTATCACAACTTTGTTTGGAAATGTCAGCAGTGGGTCACTACGTAATCGTGAGAGTTATAGAAGATGGATACCAAGTAGTTGGTTGGAACAGTGTCATTGAAGACGATGATGGCAATGTAAGTGGATTTAGTTTGTACAACTACGACCAAAAAGAGCTATTTAGTATTGGCACAGTAATGATAATTAAAGAACCTTACTTTAAAGTGGCCACGCAAGGTTTTCAATTTGTCAGATGTGATTGCCCTACTGACATTATCGTGTTGAAGCCAAGCCATTCACTTTATCATTTGACCAGCCAAATTCAGTGGAAAAACGATATCGACAGTTCGTTCGTAGATCCGCTGCATTTAATTCCAGTACCAGTGACTGCAACTAAATGGAAAGAAAGAGGAAATGCATTTTATAACAAAAATCAGTTGATTTTAGCTCGAGAAGCTTATCTTATAGGACTGAAAAAGTGCCAGAAACTTGACGAAAAAATTTGGAAATCATTGCAAATAAATTTAGCAGGTAAAAATGGTTTATGAAAAACCACTTTTATTCTTATCGGAATTTTAGTGACTGAGTTAATAATTGTTCGGCACTAAATCGTAAATGCAATTGTTGAAACTAAGGATATGCCATAAAAATAACCGTTTTTATATCTTTGAAAATAATTTGAATAGGTGTACAATTGGATTTGGGTTACTTTGAAGACGTCATCAAAATTTCTGAAGTAATTCTGAAGAAATTTTCTGGTGAAATCAAGGCTTTATTTCGCGCTGGTAAAGCTCATTACAGTTTGAGGCAGTATAAAAATGCTTTGGATTACTTTGAAAAATGCAATTCTATTCAACCAAACGATGATGAATGCAAATTGGAACTGAAGAGATCCAGGCATCGAGTAAAAGAGTTGAAAACTGGTCATATTTCGACTAAAAAACTACAATTAAAAGCCATTAAAAACAGAACCAAAGAAATCGATTGTGCTGATTATATAGGACCTGTTAAGATTGTAAAAATATCTGGAAAAGGCAGGGGTGTTATTTTAACAGAAGATGTGACTGCTGGAACCATTTTAATCGTCTCCAAAGCCCTGGCATCTGTTTTAGATTCACAAAAAACGATGGGCATTCAACTAGAATCAAATAAAACAGTTGATTTCAACAGAAACCGGTCAGAAATTGTTACCAAATTAGCTCAACTTTTATACAAAAATCCAAAAACTTTTGCTCCAATTGTTTACGATCTATCCGACGGTTTGGAGCCTCCTGGAACAAACGTCCAATTCTTCTGCGACCCTGTAAAGAACGAGGAACCAATTTGTGATGTCGAAAGAATTAAAAATATTTGTTCTTGTAATAACTTTGGCATCGATTACGAAAGCAATGGAGAATTCCGGGCTTTTGGTTCTGGCCTATTTGTGTTTCCATCCTACCTCAACCATTCTTGCACTCCTAATGTTACAAGGACATTTTATAATGACATTATGGTGATGAGGGCAGCTGAAGCACTGAAATGTGGGACCGAATTGTGTACTAACTATGTACCGGTAGTGTACTCTTTTAAGGAAAGAGCTGAGATAATTGCACAACGTGGATTTCAGTGCTTGTGTCAACGCTGTCTCGATCAAATCTGAAATTAAATAGAAAACGTAACACTGGTAGTGACATATGATAATAATACGAGGTGCACAATGTTTTAATCTGATTGCTATTAATTTAATTCAATCACAAAATGGCTATAATTTTTTCTTATTTTCTAATTACCGGTGGAGTTCTCCTAGTACAGTATAAGGCAGTTTTCAAAATAAATGTTTAGCTTAATATTATTTCATTTTATCATGTAAAATACATTTTATAGTTAAAATACAATAACAAAAAGCTAATTTCATAAATTTACGTGCATTTTTTAATTAATTATTTTAATTTAAAACTTTCTATCCAACGCAATCGAACACCCTAATTGAAATGGCCGTGTTGCAGAAGCGATACTCTAACTTGGAATTCAATCGAGATAAATTTTAAATTAAAAATTAAAATGACGTTTTGAAATAATTTAAAAATAACTAACCTAACCTATAAAAATAGCTAAATTAACCTGGCGTAATTTAACCTAATTAAAACGAAAGAAATTAAATTCACATTTTTACTGTAATTCCGATTGGCAACATAGGCGCCATTTTTGTTGTTGATACGGTAATTCATTTAAGCGAAAAGTTTACTTGGTAGTTATTAATTAAAAAGTGTAAATAAACACTTAAAATTAACTTTTTTGGGATTTTAAAGCTTTTAAATACAGTACCGTACAGTATAACTTATCTTCTGAGTATATTGATCAGTAGGGTCCTTTATGGATACAGTATATGGATTGTTAAGCAATAGATGGCAGTGCTATTCCAGTACCGTAATGCACTGAGGGAGATTATTTCACTCGGTTTCCTTGACGACGACTTCACTTTCTCCCCACATACGTTACGTAACACCGAGCTCCTCTTGTCATTTCATTTTCGTCGTTTCAAATAGCAAAAGCTTAAGTTTGGCATCAGTAAACATTATGATCTTTAAAATATCAGGTTGTTGTCGACTTTTAAATGTGTGTAATGTGTATGGATAAGACATTTTTATTCACAAAATTCGGCGTCATTATCCAAACATTGTTAAAAGCCAAGCGAAAAATTTAAAGGGACAATTTGTATCCAAAACCGGAAAAATGAATTGGAAACTAATTTGACAGTGAGTTACGTACAGTATTATCAACTTATACATAAACTTTTAAGATTTTATCTGTGAAAAACCACATCAGAAACACAAACAACTAATCGGATTATTGGATTTTTGTTTTGGTAATTTAATTTCACAGACAAAAGTGAGCACATTTTTGGACAATGTTAGAAAGTTTGATGGAATCACGTGGTTATCTTTTGTAAGAGAAATTCAACGATGTCGTTTTGAGTCTCTATATGTTTTAAAACTCTGCTGAATTATTGGTTGCTAAAAACGATTGCGTATTTCACTTCTGATGACTTAATTGAAGATTGTGAGTCGAGTTTTCTTTCTCAACAAATTTCCATACACATTCAAGTGGATTTAATGTTAGTAATATGGAGAAACAGGGCAAATTTTCAACGTGGAAACTGACTTTGTGTCTAATGGAAGTTTCGACACTGCTACTTTTGCTGGGATTGTCAGGTAAGACTGTTCTTATTTTTAAATTTAGAACAATTCAAATTTGTGTATTGTACACTACTTCAAATATACAGATTGACTTCTTAGTAAGTTTTTCATAAAATATTTTTCAGTAGTTTTAAAACTAAAATTGATCCAAGGTTTTTGTAGATGTTGTTTTAACTTTGAAATAGTTTCTTCTTTTTACCAATTTTTGGTAAATAATTTGTTTAAAATTTTAAACAAGTTGATTTTAAAACGAGTTTGATAGAAAATGATGCTGAATATTTTTCTTATTCAAATTTAATGCAATTTTTCGGTTGGCAGAAACTTTATGTTGGTTTTTCAATACGAGTAATCAAATTTTAAGTTTTGTGAAGAAATAACTTACTATAATAATACGGTAATACAGTAATAAAATAAAATATTGAATAATATATACGTGTATAAGCCAGTTTCACAGATGCAAATTTGATGCAATTTTATTTCAATCATTTCAAATATTAGACGTCAAGCATCTGTAAAAGTTTATTGAATTTACAAATTTACTCAAAAATTTTCTTATGTTTTTTCTAACTAAGATTACATTACCATGAGCGTTTTATCTAATAAACGTGTAATAAATGTATACGATTGAAGTTCATTTAATGTAATAATTAGAGTGAACTTTGATTAGTGTCATTTTACATTTGCAACACGCGTTTATATTAAACGACGAACTTTAATCCTATACTGTATAATTATGAGGTTTTTTTTATGTAAACTGAAAACCATGTTGTAACCTGTTGAGAATGGGTCACGATGTAATTTTGTTATATTTAATTTCTATGTTCACGATTTTCATGGGATATTCAAATGGTTTTTAAAGTGTCATGTATTGGATTGATTTTGTCTGATCTACTTGGTGATGTGATAGTACTAATTCTATCTATCGCCTACGACATAATTTAGCTATGAATGAATGAATGACTCAGTAAATTAAAACCTACAGTATATGTTTTGCAGGAAATTCATCAACTGAATATCTTGCCTCACTTCCTTTAATAAAATGCGCATCTTATACTGTATACAGTACAGACTAATTTAAGTAATAAAGCACATCCTAATAATGGTGTAATTGTAGAAATTATTATAGAAAAGGAAATGTAAATCTAAGATGGCCAGATGTTGCCTTTCTTTAACAATTATTATTAAGGTGTTACCTTTAATTTATAAAAATTTAACAGTTCTTCTGAATCCTGAATTATTGTACATGGTTACAGAAAATATTACTGTACATATACTGTAGCAAATATTCAGTTCAGGTTGAGAACCACTGAAAATCATGTGTAAACTGTAACGATCACGTCCTTATAACTTAAGTAGCTACTGTATAACTTTGGCTGAAATGCTATTAACTTTGCTTGATTGTGAATTGGTGCATACAGTTTGTCATTGTAACAATTTATAATCGTTGACAAATATGGTTAACAAAGTGAAAAGAAATATTAGGAAAAGTGCATTCATCACCTGCCAAATATTCAAATAGAAAAGGGAATAGGAATGAAGAATAAGGCTCCTATTGCAGTACCGGTACTGTATTTAAACAAAAAAGGCACTTAACAAGTTTCATGTTTCTTCTGCTTAAACAAGTTAAACGTGATGCACCTGGCATTTTAGATTTCAAACCTCATTAGTCATTAGGATTAAATTTTGCTTTCTCCTCACTACAGTATTTCTACTTGTTTTGAGGTTGATGAATCGATACAACAAAGTCTCTTTAAACTTTAACATTATACTGTAACTTGCATTACTGTAATATAAAACGTTTTGTAGTGAGTATCGATAAATTGATTTTTATTTTTTTGATTTGAAGGCTGATTAACCAGTTGCCATGCAAAATACAGGATAGAAATCGACGACTTTCTTAGTATTTTTGAATCTTAGATTTTCATTGACTAAATTTGCGAAATATTTGTTTATCGAAACGAAACGGTATTATATTTGATAAGCGCATAAATTGAATTAAAAAAATTAATTAATGCCTTGATACTTGATACATCAGCTAATAAGTTTTAATTTTTATTTTTTTTGTATATTTTAACCATTTATAATGCATTTTGAAACCCTCTTCTCAAAAATCTATAGTGTAATTATGTAAATTGGAGGGGCCAAAATTTGTGAAAGTTTTATCCTGACGTGTAATCCACCGTTGCACTGGGTGAATTGCTGTTGTTAAGCTGGTGGGTAATGGATTATGACGTATATTTATCCTTTGTACAGTATGTATATACCCGTAAATATCAGTTTACTTGGATTTGCTTTAGAGATGATTTATTAATGCTTTGAATGTACACAAAAATACCGGGTGATGAATAAATCCGTAAATGGAAATCACAATAAAAAAACCGGAAATTACAATGGTTAATCAAGAATACCGGTACTGTCAATTACTGTACAATAAAAGTATACTACAAACTTGATTTTTACTCAGATTTTCTTTTCCACTGACTTTCTTCCTCTTTGTCATTGAGTGTGGCTTTTTAACGAGCACCCTGTACAATTGGAGTAGTAAACTCGGTGTATTAATACCCTTAAATGAATAATGATGTTGATGCTAGTTGATTACAATCGATGATCTGGATCTAAAAATAGCTCCCACATAACTTTTCTTCTTCTTTTCAATTCTTTGCTCCAATCTAAATGCTTTTCTTTAACAAATTGCTATTCTTGATTAGTGTTAACAATTGTGTGTGGACTTGTTCATTGCTATCCACTACATAATCAATATCTATCGTTTTCATCCTCAAACATTTACATCAAGTTAGCACTGTAAACTTGCGCAGAGCTTATTAATAATCTTTAAAATATATCTACAGTAATAAAAGATGTGTTGTAGATGAGGTAGCCTCTTATGTATTTAGAGTACAAGTACAAAATGAAAATGGATGAATGAAATCGACTACAGTATTATGTTGTTTGTGGACCAAGACTACTATTTTCAACTTGTCCACTCTGTCATTTGTTTTCATTAATTTCTGCCTCAGGGGAGCAACAAAAAAAAAAGCAGTCAAAACAAGATCTGTTATTTGATTAAGATGGATTGAAATATGTATTAAAATTTGTTATTTAGTACTGTATTTGCTTAGAAGTTAAAGACCGAATTCAACGTCTCCAGTGATTTTTTAAAATCAAATTGTAAGGGTTACTAAGTTCCCTGTTACAGTGAATAAAGTTTGAGACCCTCTCTGCTACACATGTTATTTTTTAAAGTTATTTATTTGTAAGAACATGGAAGTTGTGAGATGGAATTTTTATCTTCTACAGCAAAATAAAGCCTCCTCGAGATTTCCTTAAGAAACGTACTGTATACAGTAGTTTCCTTGAGGGATTGCAACACAGTCATCCGTGTCAACCTTTTAGCTACCGTATTTTGCAATGGTCTTTATTGTTCAGATACCCATACATTATACCGTATGCTACAGTAGATGGTTTTACGGTAACTTTTTTTAAAAACTGAAAATTCAGTATGGGAAGCTGCGCAATTACGGTCACTGACCTCGAAGATCACTTTACTTTAAATCTCGATCATGTAACACGTTACACATTCTTATCTTTTTTTCACACATACGTATTTCATTTAAAAATTAATTTCAAGATGTACACTATTTGATTTGATTTTTTATTACCGGTAACTTTAAAAAATTGTACGATCGATATTGTTTTTTTGGACTAACGATTTCAAAATTTCAGCCAAGTATTCTAGAAACTATACTGCATTTTATTATGGTTGTTTTTACACAAAAGTATCAATTATGTAAGCTTATTTCTATCATACACTTACATTGTATTTATTGACTTTTATCTGTAGATAATTATTCAAAATACAAAGTAGCTTTTACAGTGCTGAACAATAAGTAAAATATTATTGATTGAACAATAATTATTTATTTATGAAGTATCGTTTAGAGCTGTTGTAATAATAGGCAAGCATTTTAGCGGTGATTGAAGTTTATTTATTTAAATAATGCATTGTTTCCAACGTAAAACATTTAGTTATAATAGGAGCAAACTTTTGAAAAGCGATGGATGACAGAAAAATTGCTGTCCCTTGTTCATTATACTATTGTGTATTTCATTGAAGCATCTTTAATATTGTGTTCCTTTAAGCTATTTTTTAAAATGCTTTAAAAAAAACTTATTAAATTATATGAAACTAGCATAGGATGACCAGTTATCTTTCTACAATAGTCATACATTTTGTGATTAGCATTTGTAATCATCTATTACCAGTTTTTTTAATGTCTAAGCATAGGGGCATCATTACACAATCATAACTCGTTGAGTTCAACACAAAGTTTTTTTTATAAAGTATAAAGGATTTATATCTCCCTAAACTAAGTCAGTAACTAGTAAACTTGAGTTTTTTCATTGACAACGTTAAACTAAGTTTGTTAACTTTTCTGGCGTAATATTGACGCGTTTGGAAGTGATTGGTTAGTATGTTTTGGGTAAAATGCTGCAGAAATTGCAATACTTAAGCTGTCACTTGGCTTTTTCTATTGCCAAAAAAAGAAAATAGAAAAAAAATGGATGGATGGATTATTGAGTGACAAAATGACAGTGGACAGCGTAAACCACTTATCTAATCGATGACATTCAACTCAAATACATTGCCACTCGCAATTCAACGACACTTTCAACGTTTCAGCTTCAGCACAACTTACTGTAACTCAAAAAATAAAAAAAATAAACTAAACAAAAACAAATTTCCAAGCAAACTGCAACTTTTACTTATATTTTGCATATTCAAATACTTTAAGACAAAGAAAACGCATCAGACATGCTATGGGCTACATTTAATGGAAATCCATAACGTTAAAAAAATCTTTTAACACTTTTCAAGATTCCTAAAAAACCAATGGCATTTACATTGTTTGTGGATCATTTTTCTTAATTTTAAAACTGTATTCTTACTGGTGTTTTAAATATTTTTAAAAGTATCAGAATGGTAAAGAAGACGTTAATTTTGTAATGAAAATAATACGTTTTTAGACTGTTTTTATCATTATTTTTATATATAACTAATGAAAAAAGTGATTTGCAAGAAACACAATAGATGTTTTGATATACAATACAAGGTACTCACAAGTTTTTGTTTAATATTAAGGGTTTCTTATGCATAAAGTATAAAACAATACATTTTGTTGATAATTAATAACAATGTCGGATGAGTTTTAATGAAACAAAAAAATTATAATGAGCAAGCAAGCATCACATACTTTAAAGAAAAACTTAATACTTGTCTTTTTTTTTTTATTAAAATGGCATCTTTTATTATGTAGATTTGAGTTTACATAATTATTCTTTTGTTAAATTATTTTTTTAGCAATTATTATTTAGTGTATAAAGCAAATTTTTCTGTTTTAGCAAGGACCTAATTAAATACTAATTAAAACGTGATTCTTGGTATGCTGTACCTGAGAAATTATTTTTTTTTTACATTGGGTGAATTTTTTGGCATAAGGGTGTTTAGTATCCAAAATATGCGGCTAAATTTCTACAAATGACGAGGTTTGATATGTCAATATATTTAAAATATCCCATAAGAATACACGTACATGTTGGAAATGATTGTATTTGAAAATTTAAACGTCAAAACATGTTGACACTGACTAAATTCGTTGACAAGTCACGCACCAACCTCTGCGAACTGTCTGTCAATTGGTTTAGAGTCAATTCTAACAAACAAGTCTAAAGTAAAATGGCATTCATTGACTTTTCTTAATTGAAATTTATTTTGAGTTGAAAATGTGGTCACTGAACAATGTAATTAATCTAATTACACACATTTTTGCATGCTTAAAACGACTTTAGTCGAAGATTCAGTGTAAATTGTGTGCCAAGTTGCTAGTAATGTACAGTATAAAAAGCCTATTCAAGCATGATGCGTTGATATTTACATTGCCTTAATTAATTTTTCTGACACATTTTATATTTCCAAGCTTAACATTTCATTCATGCTCTACAACTTCATTTAAATAATTGATTTCAACGATATTTAAGGCAAGTTAATTAGTAAGTTAAAACATCGCCAATTACACTACGTTTTATATTTGTATATGTTTGTTTTTACATATTTTTCTTATTATTAGACTTTGACTGGGCTGATCTTGATAAAACTGTCCCCATACATACAATAGCGATTGGTTGTCGTTGTGTCTTAGGCGTACCATTATATTTAGATTTTTTTGCCCTAGAAGTGGGTTTTAGACAGGAATTGACATTTTGGTTCCATATTCAAATGTCCCAGTAAAAGGTCCATGATTTTCTCTAGCTTTGGAACCTCATTTGAGTTATTGCATTGCTCTGGTTCTGTGTAAAGTATAAAATGTTTAGGTTTTTAAGCCAAAAAGATTGCTTTTGTTAACTGTAACATCTCTATTTGACATCATTGGACTGTCGATTTCGTTTATTTTTTTATGTCTTTCAATTTAAAAGTATATGATATAAAAGGAAAATGTTTAACACGCAAACGATTCTCAATATTATTGTAAACGAGGCTTACGAGATGATCAATTTTTAACTAATCATAACATACCGGTACTTGTAAAGTATGTGCTCACATACTGGTAATAAAGAAACGGGAATTAATAGCTTGGTTCACAGTGGTTATTTTTCTCGTTTACTTATTGCCTGAATGTATGATGATGTGAAGAAAAGATCACCCTGTATTGCTCACGACAAAAGGCCACCTATTTACTTTGTATTGCGTTTTAGCTAAAGGTTTTCAGCCACCGACAATATAACTTACTGAGCTGAAAAATAAAACTGCCATAAAGTCTTAATAATGGATTTTTTCTTCAATGAAATCGAAATTGAAGTAAAGGAGCTTTATTTGCCCAATTTGTTTGCTTCTGTTCTTTAAAATAGGAAGTAAATTGTACTGTACATTGATACCATTACGAAAAACTGAACTTTTTAATGCAAATCAAAGACATATTTGTGTTCAAATGCAAATAAGTTTCAGTATATCATGGGGCATTTAAAGGTATTTATTGAAACTTTGAGCTTTCAAAGAATGTTTATTGTTGCAAATGTATTACTGAAACATTTCCAGTGCTGAAAAGTTGCCTTTGTATGAAAATATGTCATTGTATTGAATTTGTTGTTAGTGAAGCGATGTAATCGACTGATTAAACTGTCACTTTCAGATACAAAACATAAATAAGCCTAACATTTTATGCGTATTAAATGTAAACGTTGAAAACAGCACTTCATTTCCTAATAAAGTTGCCTAAATTTCCAATTAGAGTAGGTACATTAAATTCATAATATAGCTGTTTAAAATCCTAATTTCTTTCTATAAAACTAGTTTCTTACTTCATGTGTAGGTGGAGATGATGGGAGACCATTTTTTTACTTTACTTGGGGCTTGATTAATATTAATACTGTTAGTAAAGTTGATTTTATTTCTACGTTAAAGCTGAAGGCTGAGATAGAGATAGAGTTTAATCGATTATATAATCGCCAGCTAATTTAATAGGTGGTTTTCAAGTGGAGTTCATTAATAATAATAATGAGTTTTTATATTATTGCATATTTTACTATAAGTCTTGTAAATTGAGATGTACTGTACCGAGAATACATGGTAAAAAAAATTGGAAAATATATTCATAAAGCTATTTATGAGTGTGCTGTTTATGGCTCATAAATATTTTCGTCTTAGAATCTTAAATTAGCCAACACAAAAAAAATCAAGTTTTCTTAATTTGTAAAGAAAGTCATTAAATTAATGATATTGCCTGAAGTTTACACTTTTATCAGTCTTTTGGCACTGCAGTATTTTACGACTTAAAAAAGTCAATTAGTTCTTTTATGGGCAATTTAAGGTTAATTTGTGGTAAGTTCCCTGCTAATTTTACATTTTATTTGATATAAATATTTACCAATTTTGTATTTTCATTTTTAAAGGATTTTTTTAAATTCTCATTCACTCTTATTAATCTTACAAGTAACATAATGCAATTAAGAGCAGTTATTAGGTTATACTGTATGTAATAGTATTTATTAGCTAATAACCGTCTAATATGTTGATAGAAGACTATGAAGTTACTTTTTTTTTATCAAGTAATCTCCTTTCATTTACTAAATGACGCAAATCCATTGGCTGATCTATTTGAATGGATGCAATTTCCTGATATGTAGAAGCCTACAGCATTATATTTAGGATTATTGAAGGATTGAGAGTGAATGGGACTTGCTTTTTTGTTATTGACAAGATCTTAACTTTTGCACTGGATTTCTTAGTAAATGTCAAGTACTGTATGTCACTATACTGTATTCATTAATTGAATGCTATTACTGTGCATTAGATGCATTATAACTTAGTATAATTGGAATCTTATCACATTAGTTCAGTCAATTATTAAATTGTATTCAAATATTGCAAAAATCAGGTGTTTTGTGAAGCTTTTTACGAATAAGGAAAATGTAATGATATTAAAATGCGAATGCAAATGACGTTAATGTTAATTATTACTCTTGAACTTTATTTGATTTTGTCACACACAACAAGTGCAATCAGTGAAATTATTAAAGTTTTGATTGAAATTATTGTTGAGAAGAACAGATGGAAAAGACAACAAATCGATTTTTCTTATAATCAACTACGGGCACATTGTGTACAGTATAAATATAAATCTAAATTTAACATTGAATTATATTATGAGATTTGATTATTTCTCAGTAAATTACAGTGGCATTTATAGCCTAATTTTAGACAAATATTACCTTTTCTAATCAATATACAGTAGCTGACATTTTAAAGCATATTTTTTTCTTTTACTTTTTCTTCATCATTACTTTCACATAATTAACTAAAAATTTTATTATTTTTTTTTTTAAATTTGCTCATTAAACATCAAGTAGCAATCCGAGTATGTTATTTCTAATTAAAAACCTTGACTTTATTTTCCTATTGAATATAAATGCTATTTGAATGACAACTCCTTAGTAACAAAATGATATGTAATTTCTTATTTTTAATTTAACATTTTCATAAACAATAATAGCTCATTTAATTTATCAAAGCAGCTTTTCAATCATTTAATACAGTGTTTGTATTCGTTGAAGAAAATAAATTGGTACCCAGTGGAGTATTTTGAAAACAAAAGTCAAATCCGCATTAATGACGTCATTAGTGTTTTTGTTGACGTATAATATGGGATGGGAAGAATCATCTAAAATCTTAAAGCAAGAAGAAGACTCTCTTTTTGCTATTAAGCAAAGTATAAAAAAGACTTAAAATAATGATGACCTACTTTCGCAATGTTTCTTGAGTCTTTTTTTGTGTATACCTAAAGTAAATCCATATTGATTTTGGAAACTTTTGTATAATGGCTGGAGGGATTAAGTAATTACCACATACAGTGTATAATTAGTTACAATATGGTTAATTTAAATCAAAAATTATTAAATTAGTAATTAAAAAAGGCGAATTATAAGTTGAAAACTCACCTTTGCAAGATTATTAATTGTTGCAATTGGTATCAATGAGAACTTGCCAATGTTTTCCTGTCGTTGAATGATGTATTTAAGATGTGACATAATTTCACTTAATATTGAAATGTCATATACAGTCGATTAATATGCATACATGTGTTCAATATATCAACATAACACTTTAAATTGACTTTTTAAGAAGTTAATTGTAGTTCTCAAAGCGCTAAATTTAGCTTTCAAGACGTAAAATAAAATTTGAGATTTAAGAAAAGTTTTAATATTATTAATCTTTCCCAATACATCTTAATTGATCGTTTTAAAAGCATCTAATAACTTGCTTTTGATATTTTATTGTATAAACCGTGGCAATATCATCGTACAAAAGTTTTACAAATGAAGTAAACATGAAGAAATTGAGTAAAGCTCAAAATCAATTGAAAAGACTGTATTTTTTTTGAATGCAAAATTAATTTAAAAACCTGATATTTAAGATTTCAAATTCACTTTAAACGGATTTGCAGTAAATATATTTTTGTAGGTAAAATATTTCAATAGGGGGAAATTTATATTTAGTGTTTATCTGCTTATCAAATCAGATAGGAGATTGAATTGAAAATATTACATTGCATCTGTTTATAGAGTTGAGTCTAGACAGAAAGTTTAAAATAGCAAATATAATGAGAATTGAATGTAAACAACTTTATATCTTATTAAGGTTGATTTTTAATTCCGATAAATTTTGAAGTTACTAATTTCAATTGTAAGAAAAAATCATGAAGTTTTAGCTTACTAAATGCTTTGAATTTCGTACAGTTAAAAAATAAAATAATTTTTAGTTGTTTTTGTAATATTATTATCTAGAAATTTTCAAAGTAAGCGTACTAACCTGACTTTTCGAAATTGAAATAGGCAGACTGATTTAATGTCTTATAAAGTTATTTTATTGGCTTTAAAAAGTTAAACTTTCTAATTGGAATCCGATAATAAATGTACTGTAGCAGAGGTAGACTTTGGTATTGATGCTTTATACGGTAAGATGTTATTGTTTTCTTTATACTGTGAAGCAAGCGTATAATGACAATTAAGAAAGAACTGTTAGTTTTCCAAATGACTGATTATTTTCAGTGTAAGATGGTATTAAGATGGATTTACAATCGTATCAAGATAAAGCCGTTGTTACTGGTGAAGAATTATAAGACATTTGGATTGAATTGTCTCGTTATGTTAAGACTTTATGGGGTTGAGAAAGAAAAAAAAAGAGACAAAGATGTAGCAAATTTATTTGACAAGGGGATTTTATTGGTTTATAACTGCTACAATTAATCTTGTAGCTAAACTCATATGGATGCAATTTAAACGATTTTAATCCCGTTTGAATTATATTATTATTTAAAAAAGGAAAATACCCTGAAATGTATAATATTTACGATTTATTTATTTTTGGATAAAATTCAGAGGGTTTATGGTACTGTTTTCTAATGATATTTTTGTCCAGTGGTTTATTGGCATTACAATTGACCCCCATTGGCTTATTTAGGGCTACCGATTAAAACCAATATAGCTATTAAAAACACATCATGTTAATCCAATGTAATTTGTTGAACAACATGCTATAGCTACTTATTCCATTGATTGTACTTAAATGGTTGATTAAACAACGTGTGCAACACTCCATATGTGTTTGTTTGAGTGTGTTGAATTGCCTTAAGAAACAAATACAAAGAAAACAAAATGTTTCAATGGCACTAACAAATTCTCTAAAGGACATTTTCTTTCTTTTTTGTTTGTTGTGTCTTGTGATTTGTGTGTTTTTCTTTCACCTGAGCAGTATTAATTGCTGATGGTTATAGACTTTTTATTGCCAGAATGCACGGTAGAGGCAATTGAACTGTTATACAATGAACGAACTAAAATCTCAAATTATATTTGCAGTAAAACATTTATTGATTATTTCCATTATTAATTTTTCAATTGTACAGTATATAACGTATGACGTATAAAATAAATATTTACAAACTAGTAAATAGAGCTTGAAACTTTTTTAATATTACTGTGTAGTTAGTATTGGTGTTATCACGGAACTGTACCGGTACTGCATTTTGTGGCAAAAACAGATGGACATTGGTCAAGCAGTTGAGTAGTTTATTGCGACGTTTGCTGTTTGTTGTCGGTTATTGTTTAGTGTTGCTGATATCATCAAACATAGCCAAACAATGAAAACGAATCCATTTGACAGCAATTGTTATGTGCAAATACCGGAAATGGTTTTGTTTTAGCCAACTTTGTTATCATCATACTAAAGAAGAGATAATATACTCAATCAATACAATTATTTAGCCATCGACAGCATTCTACTAAATTAGTTAAGAAAACAAGCCTAAAAATCAGTAAGAAAAAAAAAACTTGTAGAAAATGTTGGCAGTATTTTTACGAAATGTAACATTAGCATTATTATATTTAAAGCACTTTCCCTGACATTGCTTTGTCTAGTCAATCGATTATGTCTTGTAATAATTGTACATTTCGTTTCAGTTTTCAAAAAAAAAAACTGTAGTACTGACTTTCTATTACGATTTTTACTTATTTCTCGTAACAATATATTAATAAAAAAACATGTGAAATATGTTTAATAAATTGTTTTTAAGGAGGGAAATGATTAATGAAATGTCGACAATCTCTTACTCTTACCGTTTTGTTTTTCATTTTAATAAATAAATGGATTTCTATCGATTATTGTAGCTCAAATAAAGCGGTTGTCTTATCACACATGTGCATATGGCATACCGGTACAGGGTTAATTTCAGCTTTACACATTTATCATAAAAACGTTAAAATATATGGAAAATGTCATAATGTAAAAATTGTAGTTAAACTTTTAATGAAGGTACAACGGTCTTCTAGATAGCTTGTTAAGAATGTAGAAATGAAGGCTTGACAATCGTATGTTTCTTCTTCAAAAACTACAAATTTTGTATTTAACATTTCTTTATACACAGTATATTATTGTTTTTGTGAAAATTGCGTTATCCTAAACGTGGTTCATATTTTATTGACATAATTGTAAATTAAATTGACGTTTCATGTGATTTTTTTATTTAATTTTACAATAACATAAAGTTCAATAATCTGAAGTTGTGCTTTAATGTTATTGTATTGATTGTTTTATTTGTGGGAAGCTAAAATGCCTTTTAGCTAAATACAATTTTTATTATTTGATTTAAAATTGCTTGGCTTTAGGCTATGTCTCGGTTTTGTGCCCTAAACACTACACTATGTTCTGTCTGCAAAATAGTTTAAGGTTTTTCGTCAGTTTGTTTCTTTAGACAAAACATGTCTTTAGCAATTGCTTAAAGCCTCAACAGCAAGTTACTTAAGGAGTTTTGGTACCCGGTACTGTGTTGTTTATTATTTTATGATACCAATAAATGGTTTACGTGAATTGTTTTAAAATAATAAATTTCTCCGTGCAGTTTTGCATTATGCCGGTAACAATTTAATTAGTTAGACATTTTCCACAATTAAGTAACATTATATAGTGTATACATTTTGATTTTATTTAAAATTTGAAACCAACGATAACATTGTTTTATATACAAGTGTAAATATAAATAATTTGTTTTGATCATGGAAACAAATTTCAATGGCTTTCCAATGGGCGGTGTATACAATTTCTATAGTAATTTGTTATTATATTTTATTGAACAAAATCGTTTCATTTTATCAATACCATTTTGTATTTTTTTTTACTTTCTTCGTTGAATATAAACCCTCAGTTGGCGAATAAAATGGAATTTTAAAGTACATTTTCAATAGTAGTTTTGACCATTAAAAAAGTATAAAATCAAAAAGAAAAAGTAAAGTTGAACTGATTGTGCATTTATAAGAATTCAAACTTTGTGTTATATCTTATTTGAACTTACTGTACATTTGAAATATTTATAAGGCTAACCAGAATATATATAGGGTATTTAAACATTTTTCTACACACCACAAGCTATTTTGATATGTACTCAGATATTGAACGTGTACTGTATTTTGTTAGATAGAAAAATTGGTTTTCTTTTTTACTAGTAAGATATACTGTATGTACTACAGTCAACTTGTACATAGCATAGACTCAGTCAGTTTAAAAGTTAATCTAATGGTTTTTTATTTTGAATGTAACTGTAAAAATAAATTATGCAGGGTATTCAGCAAGTCCCTAGACAATTTTAAAATCCAATAAAAAATTTAAATAAAATTATAAATGAATTTTTTTTACTGAAAATAAAGTTATATGAATTTTTAGAAATGTCCGAAGATTTTCTGAACACACTGTTTTTTATGCATTTTTATTTACAAATTTTCTGACTATAAAATTTAATCTGGCATTGAAAATTGTTAGGCAAAACGTATTGAGATTAAAAAAACCGTTTTTAATTAATTTTAATATTATTGCAACATGAATAGTTTTATTATCGTAGTTGAGTTAAAATAATACAACTTCATTCATTGACGAGATTGATGCTCATTTGTCGTTTTCATTAATTTTTGTGTAGTACAAAGGATGCCATTAGCACAGTGCTAAGTTTAGTATTGCATGGCAGTACCGGTAAGAGAAAAAGACAATTAAATGTTGATTATCATTTTATGTCATTTTTACATCTAATATAACGACGACACTCTGTGATTATAATAATCTTAAGGGACTGCTGAAGAAAGAGGGTGTCTGTGGGGGATGAAAACACTTATTATTATGGTAATGACAAATTCTTATGTCATGTACTTTTAGTATAGTCATCAACAATTTTATACGTCGACATAATTTCACCATTAGATTTTACAGAATTTTATTGTTAGCAATCGTAAACTTGTCACTGGTTTTATTTTTGTTATAAATTTAATTACTGTGTACTTTAATTGGGACCACTAGTTTACAGCTCCCTTAGAAATTTCAATGAATATCCATCATTTATAATGGACAAAATTCTGTTTATGAATACCGTACATTATTCACTTTTTTTTTAAATAAAAATTTCAGTTTTTAAAAAATTATCAGGCGAATTTCACATGGGCCGAAATATTATAAAGCTTCTTTATTTCATAGAAAATAAAAATGATAGATGACGAACATTACTGTACTTGAAATTAATAGTACTACTTTTGTATTATTAATCTCTATAAATAAATACGGGAATAACTTTCATTACTTTTTGAAAAACATCTTGACTTGTGTGCATTTGCTTCTCAACACGTTGATAAAATTAATCATCATTGATTTCATTGTATTAATAATTATCATAACGTAAAACATTGAGTTTACAATCTACAAATGAAAATGCAATTGTGTCAGGGGTTTAATATGAGCAATTATTGCAAAATTGAATAAATGCCTAACTTAGTCGTTATTATTTTGTTTGTAAATATGAGCTAAGGAACCAGATATGAAGGTACCATTGAATCGATAAATCGTTTGATTGACATGAAAGTATTATTAGGATTCACTGTGATTTATATAGGATTACTCGTGTTTTTTTTTTTTTTTTTTGATTTTTTAACAAATTTAGCATTTATAATAACCAGACAATTGAAATGGAGTTGTATCTCCAACTGAGTCCGCACTATTTCTGTCTCTACACTCTTTATTCATTAAAAAAATTGCTTTTTAAATTTTAGTTTTATTTATCTAGATAAAAGAAAATTATTGACTTTTTAAGACATTGTGTGTGTTTCAGATTTTTAAACAGTTCGTCATATATTTTGCTTGATGCACTGTTTTGTAATTTCTTTTGCTTTTATCTAATTTTTTCAACAAAATAAAAATATTAGTGAAAGTCAAAAGTTTTTTTTAAAAATCTGTTAAAAGCGGTTCAGTCAAGAATTTTCATAATGACAAACATTTTATAAATTACTTATAAAAGCATTGTTTTCTGATATCGAAATGTTTAAATTAAATTATACGAATGGCAGAATAAATCATATTTATTACCTACTCAAATTATAAAGCAATTTCATACAAACCGATCAATACATTTATTAAATAACGAGAAAAGTGCTTTTATTGTTTATTTTTATCATTCTTCTCTTGAGTTATTTTTTAATCACAAAATCTACTTTGAAAGTTGTATTTAATCTTGTTTTCTACCTTCAACATTTTTTGCACAAAAAAAATCTAATTTTTCTTCCTGAAACACAAAATCTGGTTGCCATCTAATTAACTTCAATTAAAATGGGAATTTTGTTTGACATTAATAAATAATTGATTGTGCAAGTATTTAATTTAACATTTAAGTTGTCTCTACTATTATTTTGTAGTCGCTAATGGTGGAATTTTTTTTTTTGTGACTTGAACTTTGTTTCGTGTAACTAATTGAGTTTGTGTTGGTTTTTAGTGACGTAAAAGTGGTTTCAAGTGACTTGAACTTGGTTCTTGTGACTTATCTTTGTTTCTTAAGCTTATATTGGTTTTTAGTGCTGTGTTTTTAACTTTTAGTGACTAAAAATTTAGTTTCTAGTTATACTTCATTTTGATGGCCACGACATTATTGTTTTACATTGTGATTTACTGCATATAGCAAGAAGATGATAACTAAAAAAAAATTTTAGTTTTGCTGTTAATTGCATTAATTTTATTATTGGTGTCAGTTAACAAGTTCTGTTTAACTTGTGCATTTAATTTTCATTCCAACATAACAAAAGTATTTATGAGATAATAATTGGTAATGAAATTTAATTTTTGTTTGGTTTTAAATTTCACATTTCATTATTATTTGTGAATGTAATGAATAATAATTGACATTCCGTACTCCCCAAAACTTTCTGTAAGTTTAAGCTTAGCTCAAAGAGAAAGATCTTTATTTTTCAAACTGAATTTAATGTTGAAGCATCTTTTTAAGCATTTTTACAGTTAGGAATGTCAAATATTTTGTTTGTTACCAACATATTTTTTGTTGGGTGTTTAAAAAATGCTGCTATCAAAATATTTCTTTGTGTTTTCCACTCTACTTCACTTTTGAAGACGTTAAAAAAATCTTAATTTTGCGTCTATGTGACTCCTACAGTACTTGAACGATATGCTAAACTTTGCTAAGAGTTAAAAGCCAAAGAGCTTACTTGTAAGTTGTTTGTTTGAATGGTATGCCCCACCTCACCCCATTTCACATTCACATGAAAATATATATTTTTAAGATGAAATGTTAACATTTTTTCTATGATTTCACACTTGAAAGCACACGAATTGCAATGAAAAATGTTGACATCATCATCATCATGTGACGAAATAAAGCTGATAAACTGTTCAAATGTCGTTGGTGACAATTTCTTAAATGATTGGCATTAGTTTTGTCATCACTTTTGCTTGTTTTTTAGTTCTCTTGCTTTTTAATTTCTACACCATCATTCACTTTGTTTCAAGTAATACACTCTTCAACAATATAACTGACAATACGGTATCATGGAAACTGTAATTCAATGAATATCATTAAGAGTTGCAGCAGAAAATTGCAATAACTTGTATGCCAATTTTTATAAAAATGTGCCCCAAATGTAATAGATTTTGTGAATTTTAATATTTGATTTAGCTTGTGAATAACCATGGCATGTTTCAGGATTACATTATTTTCCAATGTTTAATTTATTTCAAATTGACATGCATGAAACTTAATTATAAAAGTGCTTTACTTATTCATTATAAAAGAAATCTACCGCGATATAATTTTACCATAAGAACAAAGCTAAGTAATCATTTATACCGTGGTTTATAATTAAATAAATTTTATTACATTTTTAAACTTATTATGCTGGCCATACATGATATGCGTGTGTATAATTAAAGTCGATTTCCTGTTTTGTAAGTAGCTTATTATGTTAAAGAATTCCACTTTCTCTTGTGTGTAAAAAAAAACAACTGACCACATATTTCTCCAACTTTATTTTTTTTGTAAGACAGGTTAATGTAATTGTAGATTCAGCGAAAGTAAATTGAAAGGCAAACAACGGTATTAGATTTATTTAGCCTCCTAATACCCATTCTTCCTAAATATTTAGTGACCTAAATATCAACTATTTTTTCCACTGAAGAAAAAAAAATAAAATTGCATAGCATGAAGGTGTGACCTATAGCAGGTTGATAGTAAAAGTTTTTGGATCCTAAAACCGGCCATTCGATGGCCAAGTACACACAGCGTCAACACGCAATAGAATTTCGGTTAAGAATTCATTATAAAAATGACTTTTAAATTTTCAAGCTTAATCTTATTAGCAATATTTTTAAAGATCACTGATAAATGTTATGGTCATATTTATTCTGATAATCTTTTAAAATGGAAAGCAAAGTCGGTATCTGAACAGCCAAATTTTTCATTACCGGTAACAACAACACCACAACCAGATATAAATGACAAAGAAAGTGACGAAAAAGTCAACAGAACTACAAGAAGTTATGGGTATGGACGTCAATACGGATATGAACATCAACAATATGGTTACCAACAAGAATATGATGATAAAATTAATTCTAGTTCATCACCACTTGGATTTTTAGGTAAATTAGGACGAATTAACTCCAATAAGTTTTAACTAAATTTGACTATGTCTAAGTTTTAGTCATGAAAAAGGATAATTTTAAATAGCAAAATTTTAAAAGTACAAGTTGCCATGCTACATAATATTTTTGAAAATAATTTCAGTTACATTATTTATATTGGGATATTGATTTTGAAATTTAGCAATTTATAAAAACCAATAGATTATAATGAAAAATAACTAGAGCATCTAAACTTTTCATGGCACTTAGCAATTTCGTTAAATTTATAAAGAACTGAAATTTAAATGTTAAAATGTTGCCATAAACTACGAAAACACCAAATTATAACTTAGTAACCATTTTATGGCAAAACAATTTTAAAAAAAGTCGAATTTCGATTGATTTGGAAATTAGGTCATTTATAATAACAAAAATATTAATACGAAAAATGGTAATCCGGACTCTGGCTAATCCGGCACCTCTTGCACTCCGACATGTCACTTCTATGATTTTATTACATAATTTGTCTGATTACAAGAACTACAGAGGGTTTGTGGCAGTTTTCTTTAATCCGACAAATTGCTAAATTTCGTTAAAATTCAAAATAAAAAACAATTCAAAGAACAATCAAAAATTTTAAATGGTTTTTTTTAAAAACTTATTTGGCATTGCTTAATATAGTTTTAATCGCGTGCAATCTCAGTTATGCTCTAGTTGACCATTAAATGTTTCATTTATTGGTTTATTTTACTAATCTTAAATTACACAAAAAAATAAGAAACAGTAAAAACCAGCTATTTGGCCTCTATTTGGTAACTTAGTACGTTGTTGATTTAAAGAGTTTTGCACTTCCTGGTTTTACTTTTGATTGAGGTCAGCGATTTGTTTAAAGTTTAACTTTCGCTTTTACTAAAGATAACATGACATTAATAATACATAACCGCTAGGTAATTTAATCAGTTTGTTAATGTCACTAAAACAACGTTGCTTAGTTTACTTAATTGCTGTTTTTTTTTTTTATTAGATTCAGGCAATCCAGTTGATTTTGGAAATAATTTGGTTGTAATGTTAGGAGGTTCAACAACCACGACACCAAAACCAGACCAACCTTCTGGCAATTTTGATCGTTACTTAGACATGCTTTTCGTTAATGTGGTTAAAATTATTAAAGAAAAGTAATACTTTTGTTTACAAATTGTGTTAACAGTGGTGTAGCTAGTGTGGATACGTTTTAGCTACTCCACTGTACCTGATAATGTGGCTCAGACTTTTATTTTTTTAGCAAATTAGATCCGTTAAAAATTAATCGTTTTATGCAATGTCGAAATTGCACTATACAAGGCATTTCATTGGTTAGACGTGGTGGACCAGCCAATTTAAATTACGTTAATCGATCATTAGTAATTGACGCTGTGATTCACTTACCAGCTATTTATATTAGCTGTTTTCCCTGCACTCAAGTGTAAGCATAATCTTATTTATCTTCATTTTATTATTATTTGAATTTAATTTTGTTATATTTGATATCGTATAGAGTGTTGACCATCCCAATAACAGTGATGGCTGAAATTGCTTTGTGGGATGTGATGGTTTATTTTAAATTGAGGCAAAAGATTGAGAGAAATGCCAGTCCTGTGTTGGACGAATACAAAGTTGTAAGCGAAGGAGAATTGGATGTTGATGTTCACAATTACAGTTGGCTTGCTCCTCTGGTTAAAGTTGGATTCAGAGTGGCTGCTTTGCATCAGATTGCCAACACAATTAGAGAAACAATTTATGAAACAATACCAACTTTCATTCAGAGTAGGCTCAAAGGATTTCAATTACCAATTGGAAAATAATTTCATCTTTATTATCATGTTATTTATATTTTGCATTGTATGCTTACTAATGGTAACCAACTTTAAATAATAAATTTAACGTGACTAGTAATTATAATCAACATAAGTTGCAACTTACAAGGGTCATTCATAAATCCATCTTCTATTCTAAAATAATAATAAAAATATTTTGACTTTATAACTTTTAAGCGATTTTTTGTGCCATTAGAATTGAGATTTTTTATCCCCTCTGACCTATAAACTTTTTTTCTACATTACCGGTATGTTTTTTTCAATCATAGACATGAATGCAGTTTTCTTTGCCGCTTCTCTGACCTCTTTTACCCTGTCAAATTACCAAGTCACGTAACATTCATCAAGGTATTTTATCGTCAATAACTAACCACTGTAACCAATACGGCTGACATGGGTCTAAGTTCCCGTACAAGTAACGAAAAGAGCAAAATAATGTCACATTTTAGAAAAAAGTCATAAAAAAAATTTATTATGACTTTAACTTACTAAATTACATTACAATTTCTTTGACTAAATGTAGAGAAAGTTTTTGCAACTTAAAGTAATCTTTAAAGTTGCTAATAATCGACGTGACATACATTATAAATAATTATTGTGTCAATAAGTTATTTGTCATATTGTTATTTTTTAATCTACTGTATTTATTGGATAATTCACAAAATAAAATTATCAATGTGTAAACGTTGGATTTTGTTTATTGTAAACAACCAACGAGAAAGTTATTTACGAAATCTCAGTTCTCTTTCTGTACTTTCATAATTTGATGCTTATAACTCGCTAAAATTATGGATTTCTTAAGTAAATTGATTTGACTTTGCAAATAATTTCCCTTGGGTACATAACTGTTACATGTCAGCTTTTATAAGTGACATCAAAATAAGTGAACACCATTTTTCAAAAGACACATTAACTCTCTGTGATTATTCATGACACATTATCACACTTATCATATTGATTGACTTTATAAATTATTATTTGACTTTTATGAAATTGATTAACAACAGTAATTTTTGTTATTGGATACCAATATTTTAATGGTGAACCAAATAACATCATTGTTTTGTTTGTTGCTAATAAAAACAAGTTTAAAGCTGTAGATTTGTACAGGATTTTTAATTTTTAATTCAAACAAAATAAGTTGTTGATATAGTGATGTATGTATTTTATTTTGTTGTGTCTAGACATTTGTTATTTTTAGGGAAAATATTCTTACTTTTTGTTCTAGGTTTTGTTTTTTAAAACATCAATTTTGCAGTTTGGTATAGCATTACTATAACTTGAAATAGACCCTTTATGCTCGTAAAAAAACAAAATAGCTTTGTACTTGTAGCGCATACCGTCTTGAGATCTAAAAGAAGTTTAACCATTTTGATATTCATGTCATGTTAAGAGTTGAGAAAGAGAGTTGTTGAAGTTTCCAATATCCCATTGAAATTCTGACAGCTAAATAAATGGTTGCAGTGACATTTAACACATTGCAGTCTTTGCTCAGATACAGTACAGTACAGTACTGACTCACTGGACTCAACAAAATACATTTGTATGCATTACACATTATGTGTAATAAATCATTCATGCTCTCTACACTTTTATCAAAGGATCTACTACTTTATTTTCTTAATTTTTTTTTGATGTTAATATTAACGGCTAATCAACAAAACCAAAATGCAAAATAATGACCGCAGTTTTACTTATTTCCTAATCATAAACTACAATCATCTATCTTGAATCCATACTGAGTAATTTCTAAATTGAGAAATTATTTTCTGGATATGTCTTAAAGGGAAATGGCCCTTTGGATGTATAGTGTAGTGAAGTACCACTCTCAAATATCTTATACTAAACACCGATATTTAAAAACAATTTAATATCCTTAAATGACCACTCTTATGTTCCTCTTTAATAGTTACAAGTGTTGTGTTTAACTTTTTCTCCTGTTATTAATAAAATGCGTGTTGTTATACTAAAATGACACCCGGTATTATAATAGTACTCTGATATTATGCTAATGATTTCTACTGTAGGAATTTTCACGCCAATCCATATGCTATGCTCAAGGGACATTTTGAAAACATTGACTGATAGTGTAACGTTTGCTGAAACAGTAATGTCAATGCCCTAACCGTCTCCCCGTTCAATATCTCTACATCAAACTTAATTAGCAACCAAATACGTTTGTATTATTATTATCCACCATCTGCTACTGTATACTATGAAATAAATACAGTGCAACATAACCTTTTTTTTTTTTTTTTTTGGGATAACTAATCCAATTGACCAAATTGTCTGCTGTCAATACAATACTGTGTTTGTATTCTGTGTTAAACGTCAACATTTACACGCACAATTTGACGTTATTGCATGACCAATAAACTACAGCATTGATTTAATTTCCTTGAAGATGATGCTTAAAGTATAAAACGCAATTTTTGTAACGAAGTTGGTATAATTATACTATAGTGGTTGACGATGTTTTTTTTTTTAATTTAAGTGATAGACGAAAATGATGTTTACATTGCGAAAGTTTTTTAAACATTGTTGAAAACGAATTGTGTATGTTTTCACGTTCATTTTAAGAATTTGTATGGATTCAGTTGAATTGAAGTTCAATTTCAAAGCAAATATTCTTACATAGCCAATACGTGCCTTTTGGAAAATGTATTGGATCAACTATGAAAAAGGAAGAAAAAAAAAGGTTTTTTTTTTTTAAATCAACTAACACTACAAATGCTTTCATTGCCAACAAAAAATTCTTAATAAAAGCTGATATACATTGCTTGTTTGAAACTACTGTATTTACTGAACTTTAGAAACCGGTTGGGTACTCCTTTGTCATTTGCAAGTCCATGAGCAAACTTTGTGTCCATTTTGACGGCTTTATAAAGGAATCTTTGCCACTTAACTAAAAAAATGAGACTAAATTACATAAGTTTCAATCTCTATTTGTCTTGTTTCTTAATTGTTAGAATAATTTAGAGTTTTCTTATACTAAAAACTATCAGTATTACCATTTTGATTATTGTATAAATCCTTTCTGCTTATTAGTTTATAAGTAATGTGTAACTACAGAAGGCTTATTTTTATTACATTGATTAATATTTCCAATAAACAGTATCAATAAATCATTTCGCAACAAATAAACAGTGTGTTTGATCAGTTAACAAAAGTCAATATTTTGTCCTGGTCATCATACACTGTACGGTAAGTTATATAAGTGGACGTGAAGATTGTAATCCATTTGACCAACAACTTGTACTTATATTTCTATATACAGTATATATACTAAGATAAAGATAAACATATTCAAAGCTTTATTAATGATAGTAAGGGGTGCTCAGTCACATTAGATGTCCAATAAAAACAACGACAGATAGTCATTGTTTTGATTTATTATTATTGCTTTTTGTTATCTATTTCAGCTTAAGACTTTTTTCTTACATTGTTATTATTTGGAGATCATCTTATTTATGATTTATACCGATTATATTTTTCTTTCTTGTAAGCTGTTTTTTTTTTCATGTACTTTAGTTTATGGTATTTAATGCCTGCAGCAAAGCATTAAATAATTATCATGATTAATTTGCTTGATAAATTTATAATAATCTTATGATTTATAAATTTGATGTACAGTTAAGTTTAGTTATAACTGATTGCGTTTTGTTTTAATTGAATTTATTTTTTTGAATAGGTGTATCCGGTCTTCGTTTGATGATGATTGACGTGCCATATCATGTAGAATTGGATTCATCGGTAGAATTGCGTTGTATTTTTGATTTAGAGGAAGAAGAACTCTACTCGGTTAAATGGTACAAGGATAGCGCCGAATTTTATCGATATTTGCCCTATGATAATCCACCTGTTCAATTTTATGAATTACCGGGAATTAACGTTGACGTAAGTATATTACGTTAAGTATTTCTACTATTAATTGTTACTACTGTAAGTGTTACTACAGATTATGATGCAAAAATTCTTTAAATTTCAATCTTTTTGGTGTATAAAAAGTCAAAGAATTTTTTCCAAGAATAGCCAGTATTACTTTGTATATGGATAAAGTTTTGACTATTTTTTTCCTTTTAAAAAGACATTTTATTTTGGAATTTGAATTGAAGTGTTAAAAAAATGATTGAATTTTTGCCTTCAAAGCGTTTTTTCAATACATACACAGAGACATCTTAATTATTTCCTGTGAGTATTCATATCATTTTATATATGTATCTATATGCATATAAAGTCATCGCAATTGTCGAGAAAATATGCTAGAGAAAATTTCTAGTGAAATTTAAACATATCTAGATATTAAATCTTTAAGTAGAAATATTGCCTGAATGAGCTTTTGATATATCTGTAAAGAAATATCTCAACTGTAAAAACTATTTTTAATTTTTTTTTCTGTCCCTCAAAGTAGAAAAAGATGAAAGTGTAACTTTTTTTGTGTGTGTGTGTGTGTGTGTGTGTGTAGGGGAGAGAAATGACAATAAATTTGAGAAAGAGATAAAAACAACAATTGAAATTGTATGCATGTTTGTTGGAAAGAAATTTTGCAATAAAATTTTTCTGTTGAATTGTTGAGATTGAATGGAGTTGCCATGTACATGTACATTGTGCCTTACAGTGCTATACTGTATAGGCATGCTATGACATCTGAAAAAATGCAAATGTAAATGCAAGTTACCCATATAAAAAGCAGCTTGGATTCAGAAATCCTAATATTAATCCGACTACAAAACATGCCTTAAAAGTGCCACATATCAGTGGCTCTTATAACTTGATCACTCAAACGCTAACTTTTCCATCTTTAAAACTCATAACTACTGTATGTATAGCCATGACCTACATTTACAATATAAAAATTCCAAAACTCTGCCTATTTATGCATTTAATAACTTTTTTTTGAATTTAATCACCGTCTAAGATCAACTTTTATAACGTAGGAAATCTTCAAGAATTTTGATTAATCATAGAAAATTTTCGATATATGATTATTAGTTATTAACTCATTAAAGGTTTTTGTCATTTATTTAACTTACAAATATTGCTTTGGCCAAATTTCAGTGTTTTTTTTCTCTCATGATGTTGCTGTTGTTTACATAACATTTTAATATAAGTTTCTCCCCAAATTCAATCAATACTCTTTTTATTTTTTTAGTGTAAATAAAATTGAGCTTAATTTAGCAACCAAATTTAAATGCACCGCATGTTTATGTTATATAAATGTGTCAATTTATTATCAGAAAAGCCAACATATTTTCATATATAAAGCATATCAATTACAGGAGTTTCTATGGAAACAAGATATACGATGCTCAGGTGTTTAGTTAAGCAACACCAATTTGCCATTACAAAGTGTTTTCTTGTATTATTATTTTTTTCTTTTCTATTATAAACCCCCACATACATACAAGTACAGTATAGGCAGTGAGTAATTTTAGCAGCTGCACAACGTTATGATAATGATGAAATAAAACATGACATAACAAAAAGAAAAGAGTAAGACAGAAAACGATGGAGAAAGATTTTCTTTTATCATATTCAATACATTGTGTGCACGGTATATGAAAAGAGACCTAATAACTTTTATGCAAAATTGTCTTTGTTACTTTTTCTTTTTTGCTTATCTCATATATATACACGCTTCATACATAAAATTGCTTTCATAAATACCATATTTTGCATGTATCTTGTTTTTGCATGATGTACTGATTTCTAATGTATCAATATATGTGTAAATGCGTTATTGAAGACTGAAATAAGGCATTATTATGCCAATGAGGTTTTCGACCAAAAAAATAAATTTTTATTTTGCTATACGACAGTGTTGCTGACAAATAGCACACAAGAGATGTGTTAAACATCATTTTTATATCAAAATAATCGATGCTTTTGTTTAAACAGTGTGTACCGGGTAATTTTATAAATTGGAACCCTGTTTTTTTTACAATGCCAATGAAAAACAATACTAAATCCGCCAATAAAGTGTCAATAAAGAATCGAGACGCGATTTTATCAGTTCCACCTTGTACTACCTTTTACTACGTTTAAATTATCCAATAATAAATCAATTGAATTTTGTTTGATTTGAATGAGATATCATGTAAATAAATACTGACACTTATTTTAATATTATATGTTTATTGTAGCTGAATTTGTCTGGAGAAACAGTGGTAAAACTTGTGAATGTAAATCATGAAAGTGAGGGCCGTTATCGCTGCGAAGTTTCAGCTGAAGCTCCATTTTTCGCAACTGTACATGGCGAAGGAGAGATGAACGTCATTGGTAACTAATAATACTTCTACAGTATATTCTTACATTATTTTTATACATAATAAATTACGTTTTTAGTATTTAAACTTAATGTATTCACGTAAACTTTGCTGTTTATATGAATAATTAATTTAACATTTGTCAGTTTTGATTTTTGCTATTGTTTCATGTAAAGTGCAAATTGCATCGATAAAGAATTATTATGTATAAAAATTGTGTTGTGGGTTAAATACAGTCTAGACGTCTAACCAAATACAGTACTAATTGATCTAATGACAATTTAACGAAGAGATGTTTTGATTTTGTAAATTGTAGCTTTGCCTGAAGGTGGTCCACAAATTACTGGTGCTAAGGCTAAATACAATGTCGGAGATAAGTTAAATGTCAATTGTACAACTTACAAATCAAGACCAGGAGCCATGATCGATTGGACTGTTAATTATTTTAAGGTAAAGCAAAAAACTTGTATGAAGAAATTGGTTAAATAAATTTGTTTCGGTTTGTTTAGGTTCCTAAAGAATTTCTAATAGAATATCCAGCTCAGAAGAGTGACAATAGGCTAGAAACAACAACGCTGGGTGTCCAATTTGAAATAAAAGAATCTGATTTCATCGACGGGATTATAAGGTTAAAATGCTCTGCGACAATTGCTCCATTATATCATCAAACAAAAGAAATAATCATCCATCAATCAGTCAATGTCGCCGCAGCTGTTTTGGAAAGCAAGGAAACACCAAGTCACGGTAATTCATTTTATTTTTATTTTCTTAATAGATTAGTTCAATCGTGTTCAGATCATTAATGACTCAAAAATACAGTTTCAGTTGTTGGAACCACAAATGGAGTAGGCCCAAGTACTTTTTCAAATTGGTCAACTTTCGGTCCGTTATTATTTATTTGGTTTTTTGGACTAAGTGATATTTGGTTAGTCCAGACGTCTATTTGTTGGTGTTAATAATAATTAAGTAATTAATGTCGTTTATGATGTTTATTAGTGGTAGTAACGATTATGTGGTTGTTTATTTTTACTTATAGTAATATCTTAAACATCACGATGTTTATTATTAATTCTCCCAAACACTGCATGGGTCCTTTAGAGATATCATTAATGAACTTTATTTTACCGTCAACGCTAAAGTTGTGTAATTATACAGTCTAGATTGTAAATTAGTAGAAAACACTCTTAATACTTTTATCATTTTTTCGTTTAATTAAATTGCTACCTAAAGCGTTAGGAAACATTTACGTATTATACAAAAATTTTATTTTATATTTCTACCGTGTCTGTTTTTTCATACTGTACTAAATTGTGTGTGAGACTTAATGATCATCTGTATATATTCTCAAAACAAAAACCAAATAAAAATTAGTCAACGATTGTAGCTATGATGTGCTATTGGCATTTGTAACACCAAAAAAAAAA
>JAAFCF010006596.1:1262513-1273539 GCA_013389785.1 Helicorthomorpha holstii | reverse complement strand
CTAGAGTTTCACTTGCAAGGTTTGACATCATAAAACTATAGAAAATGTTTGATATATCTAAGATTTTATATGGTAGAGCAATGTACAGAGAGAGTGACATTTATGTACTTGATGATCCACTCAGTGCTGTTGACGTTAGAGTGGCTGACCACATATGGAGAAAGTAAGGATTTGTGGGTTGTTGTTTTTAAACAAAATAATATTGTTTTAAAATTTAATTTTTAGCTGTATTGTGGTCAGTAATAAGACTATTATCATGGCATCTCATTCACTTCATTTTTTAAACCAGAATTTAAATGCCAATGTTGTTCAACTGGAAAAGGTAAATACATTAACTCAAACATTTTTATATCCTGAAGTTACTATATCGGTTATTTTTCAGGGTCGTGTTTTATTTGGATCTTTTAACGAAATGGAAATAAAATGCAAAACTGACTCTAAAAAGGACGCTATTGACAACATTATGGAGCCTGGCATCGATAATACAAAGCCTGGCATCGACAACACTAAGAAACAAATGGAAAATTCTTCTATTCAACCTCAAGTAATAATGATTAATATTTTACCGTAAAATTAAGTTAAGATTTAAAAACATTTTACTGTATTTTAAAGATTATTCAAGGCAACTCGTTGCTTCTTTATTGTCAAATGATTTCGCCACTTTGCAATGGATATTTCATTTTAATCCTTTTCATCTTATTAATTGCATGTTATCCAGCAATCAATACAATTTTTATCATCTATTTATCAAAATGGTATTTTATTCAGATTTATATTATTTGGTTACTAATATATTTGGCTGTTTATTTTCTCAAGGATTTATCAAGGAAACATAATTAATTTCATGGACGAACGCATAATGTCATTGTCCCAGTTGACATATTTGTTAGTTGCTTCATTTGGAGTTGAACTTATTCAGCATACGACTTGCTATCTTTTGGTTTACATTGCTTCAACCAAAATGCATAAAAAAATATTAAGATCTTTTATGAAAACTAGTATATCATATTTCGATACACATAACGTTGGTAAATATTCAGTACAGTAGAAAATGCTATTAACTTATTTACAACATGTAACTAATTCTTTAATTTTGATCAATGCAGGAAACATTATCAATCGATTTGCTAAAGATGTTGAGATTGTAGACGATATTCTTCCCAATCTGTTATATTTAGGAACTATTGTAAGTTACTTGCTTATTTTAGGTTTTATTAAAAATAAGCTAACTAATTATGTTGATTTTTGTAGACTGGTTATATACAATTGGGAACATTTGCCATTGCGATTTATAGCAATTTTATTGTTGCTATTCCTGTTGTTGTTTCATGTTGTTTATTAGTATTCATCACAATGATATACTTAAAAGGAGTACAAACGGTTAAAAGGATGGAAGCAAGTGGTATGATATTACACTATCAATTGCTGGTATTTTATAGATTTATATTATAATTATGTCTATTAATCAACAGCACGGAGCCCAATTTTTACATATATGAATAGCACAGTGAAGGGAGTGGCCGTTATTCGTAGCCATTGCAATGAAGACGTTGTGGTCAAAGGATTTGAAAGTAGACAAGACAATCACACTTCTTTAGTGTTTATTTTAATGGGAATGGCTTATTGGTTTTTTTCAATGGCTCACGTTATTGGTAGCATTTTACCAATCTCGATTGTACTTATATGCTTATTATTTCCACACTGTAAGTTGGTACTACATTAACATATGTTCAACATCATACAGTTTATAATAACATTGATTTTTAATCATGTTGGTATTGTATTGTAGATACATTAAATAGCAAAATTGGTATTGGCTTATCATCATCATCCACAACACCACTGAGACAGGCATTTGTAACTAAAGTCTTAGCCGATGCTTATCAACTGGTAACAAAATATATTTTTAAGTACATCTGTTTAATCTCTCTTAAAAAATGATATTGTAGTTGTTAGCTGTGAAAAGAGTAAAAGAGTATACCCTGTTGCCAAACGAAGAAGGGCATGAATCCAACTTACGTCAACCGCCATCTAGTTGGCCAGATAAAGGACACATTGTATTCAAAGATCTGACTTTGACATACGGAGCCACAAAGAAAGAAGCGTTAAAAAATCTTAGCTTTGAAATTAAATCTGGGGAAAAAGTTAGTCTTTTAGTTTTACACTTTTTATGCTATGTTAAATTACTGTATACTCGTTTGAAAGGTGGGGATCGTAGGAAGAACAGGAGCTGGTAAATCTTCACTAGTTGCTGCTTTGTTTAGACTTTTGCCAACGCAAGGATCCATTACAATTGATGGAATCGACATCAAAACCCTTTCTATCTTTCAATATAGAAAGAAAATATCCATCATTCCTCAAGTAAACGACTTGTAAATTAACATTTAGTACAGTAACCAACAAGTGAAAACCTTAACGATTACGTTTTGTTATTCCCAAAGAACCCAGCCACTCTGATTGGGTCAGTGAGGAACAATTTAGATCCACTAAACGAGTATACCGATGAAGAGTTATGGGACGTGATTAAAAGTGTCCAAATGAAAGAAGCCATCGTTAAGTTGGAAGATACTATGGACCAATTTAGTGTTGGACAAAAACAGCTGTTTTGTTTAGCAAGGACGTTACTAAGAAATAATAAGATTATAATCTTAGACGAAGCAACGTCAAATGTTGATAATAAGTAAAAAAAATTATTTAGTCATTCTTGCTGTTTAATTAAATGTTATTTAACTAATTAGAACAGATAAGGTAGTCAACCAATTAATAAGGACCAAATTCACACAATCTACAATGCTTGTTATTGCTCATCGACTTCAAACAGTTTTGGATTTGGACAAAATTATGGTATTGTATTGTGAAGATTTATTAATGCTAATAATCCAATCTAATCAAAAGTTAATCTGATATTGGCAAAGGTAATTGACAATGGTGAAATAATTGAATTTGATCGGCCATGTGTGCTGTTAAGTAAAGCTGATGGACTATTTAAAACAATGGTTGGAAGGACACTTATTAATTGATTATACAAAAAATAAATGTCGATCGTATACAATTACACTATATAATTTGCTTTATACGTGATAAGAATAATGTATCACTACTTAACATTGCATAGTTTCCTCAGAATTACGTAATTAAACAGTAGCGTTTTAGCATTCTTGAATTCATTTATCTATGTATTTCAAGGCTGTTAAGTTACCGTTAAACTTGTTTGAACATTTAAAAAAAATTTCGTAATGAAATGAATTGGCCAAAGCGCCAAAAGGCGTTGCAGTTTAAACTGCATTTGAATGATGACGCACTAATAATAATGGTTACCATTGATTATGTAACAGCTTTTTGGCATGAAAATTTGAGACTCAATGCAATACTGTAATACAGAGTGATAATTAACCGAGTCACAACGTTTTCGGTAACGTATAAATCTTACTTGATGATCACCCTGTATAATATGCTGTTTATCTATTATACATAGTCATCTTATCATCATTTATTTAAGTCATCTTTACAAAACAATGATATTTCATCTATGAAAACGTCAAACATTACACTGTTTATTATATTAGTTTTCTTAATGTTCACAAGTTATGATTAATGGTCTCTTAGGCATGTGTTGAATGGCCCTTAGTAACAGCAATTACTTTCAAAAACAGAAACGGCTTGCACATTTAACTGATTTATGTGACTAATTTACTTATAGTATAACTTTAATAGTTTATAAATTTTTAAAAGTGTTATTGTTTTTTTTAACTAAATTGAATTAATAAGAATGAGATTAGTGGAATTACATGAAGAAACCAACTGATACTAATCTATGATGACTTGGAAGTTCTGATATAGATTTCACGAATTTAATATTTTACTTTTATCACCTACGAAAAACAAATTAAACAATTTTTGGCAAGCAAAACGGGCAACACGTCTTGTATGCAAATGTGTTAAAGCATTTAATTTATCATTTGAAATTATGAGTTATTATCCATGAAATGATTGCCAAACTTTGCTATTGTCAACACAGTTTTTTACTTTTAATACTGTATAGTAAACTACTTTATTGTCACTATAGCCAACTTTTTTTTACTTCATTAATTCATTTTCGATTGGCAAAATGACTACCGGTACCTACAATAAATACTGTAGATGATACAAATGAGATTACAATGTGCAGAAGCGTTGACTAACAATAAACGAAAAAATCTTTTTTATTGTGCTACAGTATAAGCTTATACTAATATAATGGATGATCTAGTACAATCAAATTTTCATCCCAATCCTTATGATACAGCCAGTCGTCTGTCCAAATTAACTTTTCAGTAAGTGTTTCTAATAATTTATCACACTTTTCCATTAATTTGGTGTTTATTTGCAGATGGGCTGTGCGTTTATTATGGAAATGTTGCAAACAGCCTGAAAAATATCAAAAAGAATTGCTTTCAGTTGAAGCTTCCACAAAGTTAAAAGCTAAAAGTGTTTATGCGGAATTTGTTAGGTAAGTTAAGGCATTTCTATTTGAAAAACTAAACTTGCAATATTATTTGTTTAATAGAAAAGGTGGTAAATGGACGTCAAAAAGTTTTAATTTAAAGCAGACTATTTTCAAAATGGTCATTTGGGAATGTTTAATTTTGTCTGCAGTGTTGCTGTTTGATGTATTGTATCTTCGTTTAATATGGTTTTTTAATAAGTCTTTTAAAAGCGATTTTTTACAAATAGAATTTATTTGCTGTAATCATCCGAGCTCAGTTTGTTGGAACTTTTGTGTCGTCATTTTCAGCCAAAAGTAAAGATGAGCCTAACTTTTGGTTCAACCGATATGGCTCAGCAATTATCCTCATTTCAATTTGGATAATTACTTCATTAATATTTACTGTGGATTCGTTTTATGGTGAAATATTGAGCTCAAAGATTAAAGTCATAGTCACAACAGTTGTCTACAACAAAGTAAGTTCAAGTATTTTATTTTATTACATTTGTTGAAAATATTAACTAATTTAAATAGTTACTGAAAATAATAACGCCAGAAATGAAACGAGTTGACGTTGGGCATATAATCAATGTCTTTGCCAGCGACATTTCCAAATTTGAAGAGGTAAATGTGCCATTGGAACTGACGAGATTTTGCCTCGTTTCCTTATTGGCACTTTCATTTTTTTTTGACTTGTAAGAAAAAATTACTATTGGTTCTTTTATTTTTACGGTAATACTAAGCACTAAGTATACTATATGATATTGTTTAAAATTTGCTGGGATACTGGCGTAAATTAAAAAACAAAAATATTGTTTAAAATTTATCTTTATAGATCGGTAAAAATTTATGCAATCGACTATTTGACCCTTTGACAGTGCTGGGTGTTGTGTTGTATTTACAACTGACAATTGGATTTGCAGCAACGATGGGATTTTTATCTATGATTATTATTACTTTAATGTCAACGTTTAGCGTGGCTGCCATGAAGCATTTTTGGTATAAACAGCAAAAAAAGTGTCTTTTTTTAAGATTAACATGAGATTATTTAGGAGGAAAAAAGCAGCAATGACAGATATGAGGCTGAAATTAACAACAAAAATGATTTCAGAAATAAGAACTGTAAAGTTACTTTGCCTTGAAAGTTCATATAGAAAATCGATTGAACATCTTAGAAAGTAAATCATATCAATTTAAGTATATTATAAAGTATAAATTCAATTTTTTTTTTAGAAAGGAACTGAAACTGTATTTTTTAGTGAATCTATGTAAAATTATAATAATTATAATACCTTCCATGTTATCCTCAGTAGCAATTCTGATTCTAATATACATAACTGAGTATCAACAGAAACCATTGAAACAAATCAATATTTTTTCTTCATTTGTTATATTTAATATTCTTCAAATATCTGTGATGTTGTATATTTGTAGAAACCTAGAGCAACTTTCCAATTTACTTGTGGCACTGGAAAGAATTGCGGTAAGATCCACAATGTAATACTTAATAACATAATGTTTATTAAAAATCTTTGTTTTAGAAAGTTTTGGTTTTAAATGAATGTGACAAACCAGTTACTGATCACAACATGACGAATTCTATTGAAATGTTAAATGTTAAAAGTAGTTGGAACTCCAACATTCAAAACATTGTAATTACCACTTTATAATTGCATTATTTATTAGAGATTTAATTACATGTTTTTCTTAATGTAGTCTTCTCAGCAATCAACCCCGTTGGAATTATTTTGCATCGAAGTTGAGAGACTTTTTATACCAAGGCAATCGATTACTATGGTCACAGGAATGGTTGGCAGTGGAAAAGTACTGTATTTTCAATCAAATGTTTGACTATTCTTAACCATGTCTATGTTTTAACAGTCGACATTTCTCTTAACAATTTTGAATGAGATGTACACTTGTAATGGCAGTGAAATTAAAGTGAATGGCAGTATCACTTATTTGCCACAAGAACCTTGGTTATTCCCAGCTACAATTAAACAAAACATACTATTTGGTCTTCCATTTGACCAAGAAAAATACCAGAGTGTTATATTCAGCTGCGCACTAGAGCAAGTGAGTAAACACTTTTTTTTTTTGAAATAAACTAAGTTAGCACTGTATATGTTTACAATGATGTTTTTTAACATAGGATTTCCAATTACTTCCCAATGGAGATGAAACCGTAGCAGATGACAAAGGATTAACATTGAGTGGTGGTCAAATGGCTAGAGTGGCACTTGCAAGGTTACTAACGATACATTTATTAAATTACATTAATAATTAACTGTTATTATTACTGGTAGAGCAATGTACAGAGACAGTGACATTTATGTACTTGATGATCCAGTCAGTGCTGTTGATGTTAGAGTAGCTGACCACATATGGAGAAAGTAAGGGTTTGTGGGTTGTTGTATTTTAACAAAATAATATTGTTTTAAAATTTAATTTTAAGCTGTATTGTGGTCAGTAATAAGACTATTATCATGGCATCTCATTCACTTCATTTTTTAAACCAGAATTTAAATGCCAATGTAATTCAACTGGAAAAGGTAGATATATTATCTGTTTATCTTGTAGTTACTATATCGGTTATTTCTTAGGGTCGTGTTTTATTTGGATCTTTTAACGAAATGGAAATAAAATGCAAAACTGACACTAAAAAGGACGCTATTGATAACATTATGGAAATAAATGAGTCTGGCATCGACAACACAAAGAAACAAATGGAAAATTCTTCTATTCAAACTCAAGTACAGTAATAAGGACTAATTTTTACCGAATTATACATTACACTGTCATTGTTAATTTTACTGTATTTTAAAGTTTATTCAAGACAACTCGTTGCTTCTTTATTGTCAAATGATTTCGCCACTTTGCAATGGATACTTCATTTTAATCATTTTCATCTTATTGATTGCATGTTATCCAGCAATCAATACAATTTTTATCATCTATTTATCGAAATGGTATTTTATTCAGATGAATATTATTTGGTTTCTAATAATATACTATAATATTTACTAATATATTACAGGATTCACCTAGAAGAAATAATTAACCATAACATTACTAACTTCATGGACGAACGCATAATGTCATTGTCCCAGTTGACATATTTGTTAGTTGCTTCATTTGGCGTCCAACTGATTCAACATATAGCTTGCTATGTTTTGGTTTACATTGCTTCAACCAAAATGCATAAACAAATATTGAGATCTTTCATGAAAACGAATATATCATATTTTGATACACATAACGTTGGTAAATATTCAGTACAGTAGAAAATGCTATTGTTAACAACATGTAACTAATTCGTTCATTTTGATCAATGCAGGAAACATTATCAATCGATTTGCTAAAGATGTTGAGATTGTAGACGATATTCTTCCCAATCTGTTATATCTAGAAGCTTTTGTAAGATTTTTGCTTATTTAAGGTTTTCTTAAAGATAAGATAATAATTATGTTGGTTTTTATAGCATGGATATTTGCAATTGGGAATATTTGCCATTGCGATTTATAGCAATTTCATTGTTGTTATTCCGGTACTTATTTCATGTTGTTTAATCATATTCATTGTTAGGATATACTTAAAAGGAGTGAAAATGGTTAAAAGGATGGAAGGAAGTGGTATGATATTACACTATCAATTGGTGGTATTTCATAGATTTATATTATAATTATGTCTATTAATCAACAGCAAGGAGTCCAATTTTTACAAATATGAATAGCACAGTGAAAGGAGTGGCTGTTATTCGTAGCCATTGCAATGAAGACGTTGTGGTCAAAGGATTTGAAAGTAGACAGGATAATCACACTTATTTAGTGTTTATTTTATTGGGAATGGCTTATTGGCTTTTTTCATTGGCTTACGTTATTGGTAACATTCTACCAATCTCAATTGTACTAATATGCTTATTATTTCCACACTGTAAGTTGGTTCTACATTAATATCTCAACGTCATAACTTTGATTTCTAATCATGATTGTATTGTATTGTAGATACATTAAATAGCAAAATTGGTATTGGTTTATCGTTAGCATCCGCAGCACCAATGAAACAGGCATTTATAACTAAAGTTTTCGCCGATGCTTATCAAATGGTAACAAAATATTTCATCTCTCTTATAAATATTTCA
Source organism: Helicorthomorpha holstii (assembly GCA_013389785.1). Classification (NCBI taxonomy): domain Eukaryota; kingdom Metazoa; phylum Arthropoda; class Diplopoda; order Polydesmida; family Paradoxosomatidae; genus Helicorthomorpha; species Helicorthomorpha holstii. The sequence continues at coordinate 1,264,933 of JAAFCF010006596.1, read as the reverse complement.
TCAAAGTATTTAATCTCACTTAAAAATGATATTGTAGTTGTTAGCTGTGAAAAGAGTAAAAGAGTATACCCTGTTGCCAAAAGAAGAAGGACATGAGCCCAACTTGCGTCAACCATCATCTAGTTGGCCAGATAAAGGACACATAATATTCATAGATCTGACTTTGACATACGGAGCCACAAAGAAAGAAGCGTTAAAAAATCTTAGCTTTGAAATTAAATCTGGAGAAAAAGTTAGTTTATTAGTTTTACACTTTTTATGCTAATTTATTGTAAAATATACTCATTTGAAAGGTGGGAATCGTAGGAAGAACAGGAGCTGGTAAATCTTCACTAGTTGCTGCTTTGTTTAGACTTTTACCAACGCAAGGATCCATTACAATTGATGGAGTCGACATCAAAACCCTTTCTATCTTTCAATATAGGAAGAAAATATCTGTCATTCCTCAAGTAAACGACTTGTAAATTAACATTTAGTACAGTAACCAACAAGTGAAAACCTTAACGATTACGTTTTATCATTCACAAAGAATCCAGCAACTATTTTAGGATCAGTGAGGAATAATCTTGATCCGTTAAACGAGTACACCGACGAAGAGTTATGGGACGTGATTGAAAGTGTCCAAATGAAAGAAGCCATTGTTAAGTTGGAAGATACTATGGACCAATTTAGTGTTGGACAAAAACAGCTTTTTTGTTTAGCAAGGACGTTACTAAGAAATAATAAGATTATAATCTTAGATGAGGCAACGTCAAACGTTGATAACAAGTAACTAATGTTTATTTAGTCACTTTTGCTATTTAACTAAATGTTATTTAACTAAATATAATTACTTTAATTAGAACTGATAAGATAGTCAACCAATTGATAAGGACCAAATTCACACAATCCACAATGCTTGTTATTGCTCATCGACTTCAAACTGTTTTGGATTTGGACAAAATTATGGTATTGTATTGTGAAGATTTCTTAATGCTAATAATCCAGACTAATCTGATATTGACAAAGGTAATCGACAATGGTGAAATAATTGAATTTGATCGGCCATGTGTGCTGTTAGGTAAAGCTGATGGACTATTTAAAACAATGGTAGAAAGGACTCTTATTAATTGATCATACAAAAAATAAATGTCGATCGGTTACAATTATACGCTATAATTTGCTTTATACGTGATAAGAATATTTTATCACTACTTAACATTGCATAGTTTCCTGAGAATTAAAAAATAATAGCGTTTTAGCATTCTTGAATTTATTTATCTATGTATTTCAAGGCAATTAAGTTACCGTTAAACTTGTTTGGATACAAAAAAAAATTATTGTATGACCGAAAATGTGTATTGAAAAGTTGTGATATTCATTTTTCGAAAATGTCTGCTGCTTCTCGGTTAGATGTTTGGGATTACATATCGTTAACTGCTATCGTTTTAGTTTCAAGTTCAGTTGGGCTTTATCATGTTTTCTTAGCCAGAAAAATAACTAATACTGACCAGTTTTTAATGAGAAATCGCAACACAGGAGTCATCCCACTTATCTTGTCAACAGTGGCTACTTACATATCAGCCATCACTTTACTGGGATTTCCAGCAGAAATCTACTCAAATGGACTCAGCTTTTCCATTCAAGTTCTTGCCAATACTTTAAGCATCCCACTTGGAATTTTTCTCTATTTACCAGTGATTTACAATCTACATCCCAATTCCGTTTTTGAGGTAAAAAAAAAAGTTGATCAATTAAGTTAAATTAATAAAACCTTTAACATAAAAATTATATTTATTTACAGTATGTGGAGAGAAGATTTGGGAAAGCTTTGAGCACTTTTATGACTTTTACATTCATTGCTGAAAAAGTAATACCAACTAATTATGGATTTTAATCACACACAAATTATAAACATTGATCACTGTTTTTTTTAACAGACTTTGATATGTGGAATAATGATATATGCCCCATCATTGGCTCTTAATCAAGTTACAGGAACTCATTTATGGGCTGCAAATGTTGCCATTGTCGTTGTAGCGGTTATTTACACTGCTTTGGTAAGATTTATTTGGTATAGTGATGTAAAAAACGCCTCTAAAATTAAACTATTTCCAAATAGGGTGGAATTAAAGCAGTAATATGGGCAGATGCTGGTCAATGCATTGTGATGTTAGGTACTTTTGTATTAATTATAGTTAAAGGCGTTTTTGATGTTGGAGGAATTGATGTCGTTTGGGAAAAAGCTAAGCAAGGACAGAGAGCTGACATCTTTATGTAAATATTTCACATTATGTAAAAGTTCATCTTTATGTAAAAGTTCATCTTTATGTAAAAGTTTTTCTAACATTTAGTTGGAGCTCAAGTCCTTACTCAAAATACTCGTTTTGGACATTGGCTGTTGGAATGACCACTCACTTTACATACTCAACCACGTTAAA
>JAAFCF010006596.1:1172382-1205043 GCA_013389785.1 Helicorthomorpha holstii | reverse complement strand
AAAAAATGCCAGTTTTACTCTAAAAAATGTCAGTTTGACTCTAAAAAAATGTCAATATGACTCTAAAAAATGCCAGTTTTACTCTAAAAAATGTCAGTTTGACTCTAAAAAATGTTAGTTTGGCTCTAAAAAATGTCAGTTTGACTCTAACAAATGTCCGTTTGACTCTAAAAAACGCCAGTTTTACTCTAAAAAATGTCAGTTTGACTCTAAAAAATGTGAGTTTGACTCTAAAAAAAAATGTCAGTTTGGACAATATATTCAGTATTAAATTTTGCATGTGTTCGTTAACACAAAACCCCGTTAACACGAAGAAAAATTTCGATCCCGTCGACTTCGTGTTAACGAGAATCCACTGTATTTAGGACGTTTGCAGAAAAAGTACCCTATTTTTGACTTTGAAACGTATTAAACAGTATTTCACCATTTAATTGCATGTTGATTCTATTATTGTTTGTTTTATTGGTTGATTTTTTACTGGCAAAATTAATCTCCAAGTTAAATTATTTAGACATTTTAATGTGATTATGAGATATGAGTCGTTGCACTGCTGTCCAGGTCAGAAAAAATGTAAACACTTTGCATCCTCACTTACAAGAGAAATTGTTGATGTGGAATTGACTCAGTTGTGAATGTAAAAATTTTAATGCTGATTTTGCCATCATTCTTTGGCGTTAATAAAAAAAAAAAAAAAAAAAAATTTAACTTTTTTTTTGTTAAATTTTACATTTTGTTATGTTATTGTTGTGTTTGTTTATTAACATACAGTATTCGTTCTTATTGACATTTTAAACAAATTATATTTAATTAATGTTTAGGTTATTGTTTACCTTGTGTGATTACAGGTACCTGACACCGCAAACTGTAGCTGCCCAACTATAAAACAATTCGTAATCATATAACTGATAATTACTCACAATTATTGTGGTTTTTTTTTATTTTTACTGAGTTTAAATGGTGTTATTTTTATTTTATTATATGTTTGTTTGCTGTAAGTACGAATTTATTTTTAACACGTCGGAATTAAGTTGCAGTAAATTACGGTATTTGGCTTGCGTCATAATTGCTACGTTTGGCTTGTAAAAAGTAGCACCAAGTTGTCGATCACATACTGTAATTAAGCGTCGTACCCTAATCGTATGAAAGAACTGAACAAATTCTCAAGAGAGAAATTAACCTCTGAACACTATCTAACTTAGTGTATAAGAATACTATTGACTTTTTAATGCCACTTTTATTTATTTATCCTAAAAATTGAAGTTATCTTTAGTTTTTCATTGATACTACTTGTTATCGTAATTAGACTTAACTGGAATACAAGTTATGTATGTTTTCAGTAAGAAAATCAAATTGTTTGTAGGTAAAGGTTGGGTTTTTGTTCAGGTATTTTAATCTGGCATTCATTAGTGTCAGAAAACAGAGAGGTATTTGTGTAAACCATGTAATTTGTAAACTTCAGTACACTTTACTATGCAAGTCACATGAAGCAACCGTTGTTCATACTTAGTTTCGGTGTCATAAGAAATGTTGCATAGTACAGTACATTACATGTACTTGAATAGAATCAAACGAAAGAGACGGTATTATCGTCTCTTATATATTTATATAAGAGACGATATTCGGTTATTCGACACATTCAATTATCCGACACATTTGGTAATCTGATATCGCCTTGCAAAACGTTATAGTAGATTTAATTTAAAACAAGAAAATGAATTTTTACATGTCGTTTTGTCATCAAAAAATAAAAATTTGTATTTTAGAGTAGACTTTTATCTTATTTTTATCATTTTTATTTTATAATATTTTAAAATATAAATTGTTTAATGCTAGATAAATATTATATATTCATTCATACCGTATAATGCCATGTCATTATAACTTATTCACAAGCCACTGCTGTGAGAGCTCAAATTTCGTCTACGAGAACTGCTTGTTTTCTATGGAGATTTCAATTTGATGGAGTATTGATGCCAAAGTAGCTGATGATACTCATACTGTATTTAACTTAGAAGACAGACAAAAGTAAAAAGACATCACTGTAATTTTTTTTTAAAAAGATGTTGAAAAAAAAAAAAAAACCAAAAATAGCGAGGCAACGTTGTACTAATTATTTTCTTATTCCAACTTTTAGATTTAGTTTTTAGGTGAAAATCATACAAATTCACATTGTTTCTATTTTGTCACTCTTAAAAAATGTGTTGTTGTACTGAAATTGAATAATCTTTTAGGGTTTAAGATGTTTTAAAACAATTTCCTACATTCTTTGAGGTGTATGCATATTTAAATATGCTTTCGAGGATGCTTTTTCTATTATTTATCAAATGTCTGCAACATTAATTAATTTAGCTTTTGTGTTTTACCTCTTGTCGCCAAGTACACGGTAGAAATCAAGAGTTTTGTTGCGTGTGGTTTAGGAAAGGGGAAATTTTTATTTTCTAAGCTAAACGATGTTGTTTGAGCAACTAATATGTGAAAAATGTTTATAAAACCACTTTTTTTTTGCTAGTAGCAAATAGCAATGCAAAATTAAACGTTTCTTTCAAGTTGACAATGACATTAACCCTTAAGTCACTAGACACAAATTGTTTTGTCTCTTTATAATACAGTATCTGCATTCTTCTTATTAGTATCGTAATATTAATTTGTATTTTATGATTATAATTATTACTACTTGGTATAACATAATTACACTATACCAATACAGTACCTGACTTTGTATAAATAATTGCATCTACTGTAATTATTGTCTTAATACTTTCCTTTGTAATGATATCAATTAGTGCTCGTCTATGTTTTTATTATGTAAGGTAGTGCATTTTAGTTTTTGATTTATTGAATTTAGTTTGATATTGACACTATGATTAGAAAAAACTCGGACTGCTAAAAAAAAGTATAACAAACAACTATTAATAAATTATACAAGTAACTTAACTCTAGTCATCGATCAAATGCCAAACATCAACTAAAATTCGACTTGCATGTAAATGTCTAATATACTGTTGTTGTAGGGGAAAATGTTTGCATTGGTTGTTATGTTGAATTAAAGTTTTGCTCTCGTTAGGTCGTCACCCCCATCACAGGTGTAAAAATGGACTATTCGCAGGTGGTGATGGTATGCGAGAGCGGCCATGCACTCTTGTGGAAAGGCAGACCAAGTGGACCACGACTGCATTGGCTGGTACGTGCGTTTAGTTCAACTCTGCTCGTGACCGTGCATCTGTAACTAGACGGCAGCGACTGCCAGTGCCTACTCTACAGTCACAAGGAGGAGAAAAAAATTTTCGATTATTTTAGCGCATACAGTATTATATTATACAGTACAGAGTTTGTCTAGGTTACACGGAGCAAACCCCCTCCCTCATCTCGCTGTTTTTTGTGATCGCGATAACTAAAATACTTTCTGGAGTTTATCATCTGTACCGACCGGGCCTCCTTGGATGAACTTAACTTAGACAGAAAAGGAGGCGTGTTTTTGAATTAACAGTGGCATCAAGAGAAAGAGAGCGAGGAAAAATCAGCTTTTTTGGCATCATAGAATTTAGTTTAGTTGTGTTGGTGGTTGCTATAGGAACTCAACACGGTGCCGAACCTTGATATGCAATGAGAAGAGTGTTAATTGTAAAACTACTGTGCTTAAATGATACTAATTAACCATTTGGTGGAATAACGTCAATAATTCGTAACGACAACTTTACAGTAATTGACGATCAGGATAAGTTTTTCATCTTCGCATGTGGAATATTAAAATGAATCAACTATTGTCGATAGCTTTTATCGATTGTGTGCAATTATAGTGCGGTAATAACTTACACACTGTGTTTAAATAAGTGATGTGTGATCATCATATTGCATCAATTTCAGTTTAACTTTGTTTTAAATCGATTCTGAACGTCTTTAAACGCGTTGTAGTGTAATAGTGAAAAGTGAATTTTGAAGTAACACTACATTTTTAATTGAAGATGAGTTACGAAGATCCTCAAGGTTTTTATATTCCATCTACACCGCCTCCTCCTTTACCACCATCTGGATTTCGAAAATTATCCGGTGGTGGATCTAATAATATTAAGCTTAATTCAACGCCTATGATTAACACTAAAGTCAGTGATAATAGACCAAACAAATCAAAATCAGGAAGTGTGAATAAACAACAATCGGTATATACTATTCCTGGATATGTCCCTTACGCCATGAATCACATTCATAACCACAACAGTCATCAACAGTGTCAACATGATGGAAGATGTTCTCCACAGGAAGTAGGACTCAACTTCAAAGGGGTAAATACTCGACTTTTTCTTTTTACTTTTTTTAAGGATGAAAATTAGTTACTAGCAAGCAAAAACTTAGAGATAATTGCTTGTTGACTTTGTTATTGACTTCAGTTGAGAGGAATTTTAACAGGATTTTTTAGTGTACATCAATCGACTGATAGATGTAAAGCTAAGTAGCTGGCTAACTTAGTAAAAAAACCACATTTTTTTGAAAGGAAATACAGTAATTGCTATAACTTAATGACTTTTGTGAGTAAAGCTAATCTGTTGTGTACCGAAATGTTTCATAACAAAAAAATTAGGCGAACATTTAAATTGGAATTTGGTTCTTTACCAAAGCAGATGTATCTCACACTTGAGAGTAATTTTCTACAGACCAAAGGAATCTTGTAAGAAATTACTGTAGGTCTCACTAGTAAATGGTGTAATTTTTAATCATCTTTAATAGCTCTTCTTAAAGTAAAAAACATTTAGTTTTCAGCACTTAAGTGGTCCATAGTTTCAATTCTTCGTAATAACATCTGCCCATTAAGCCAAAAAGAAAGTTTTTTTAACGGAACTGTCTTAAATTGACGCTGGATAATAATTATTGCCGTTAAAAGTAACATGAAGGATTGGTTACTGTAATTACTGTTTCCATGAACTTTTTATTTTTTTTTAAAAAAAGCATATCGATTTTTTTATTGTTAGATTGTAATCCACAACTGTGTCTGCCCCTTTTATTAATCGTTGAATCTTTTGTATTTTTTAAGCATTATTATTCGCAATTTCTAATAACGAGAACCTGATAATGATGATGATGATGAGGGTGAAAGAGGTAAAAACGTCGAAAGGGCTTTCCCCTCTGCTATTTTGTATAAAGTATTTGTATAGTTCCCTCAGGTAAGGCTTACCTTTTACACTTTTAGAGTGAGGGAAACTGTTACTCAGCTTTTTGTGCATTTAGACATTTTATGATGGGGGTTTGCATGGTAAAACACATCAACAAACCTTTTCTTCAACTACAGAATGATGTTTTGGGTGCTCATTTAACTTATGAGATTTCTGAATTATTATGTTGCACTGAAGCGGGGTAATAGAATCTACTGTAGCTTATAATGGTTTCTAGATTGCAGTGAAAATTTAACAAAAGTAAGTTAGTTACGGATATTATGAATATACGAGTACACGAATAAGGTCGACAATGAGATTTATTGAGATTATTGTATGTGCCAAACCTCACATAAAAGAGTGACTGCTTATTATTAGTTATTACAATATTATATATGGCACTGTATTCCGGAAATTCTTAATGATCCAGGATACACGACACGGTGCATATTATGCATTTCAGTTTTTTTTCTTCCGTTAGTACGGTTTTTAAGCTACTGTACTGTATGTTGTATACAGTGGAATCCTGTTAATACAAACTTGGTTAATACAAAACTCCCTGTAATACGAAACAACATTGAGGTTCTGAACTAAAGTATAGACATTCCCATACATTTTTTTCCTGTTAATACGAAACAAAACCCGTTTAATACAAAAATTTTTTTTATATGTTTTGAAGTTTTTATAAAAACGAATGAAATTTCAATACATTTTTTGTTTGTTTATATAAAAAAAAAAAACTTCAAAATTGCATTGTTTTTTTTTTATTTCTTAAATGCATACATGCATATGAAATTTTTGAAATTTAAATAGAGATTCTATTATTTAAATTTTGATTCGAATATGATTTAAATTGTGATTCGAATATGATTTAAATTGCAATTAGAATATGATTTAAATTGTGATTCGAATATGATTTAAATTGTAATTCTAATATGATTTAAGTAGTAATTCTAATATGATTTACTTAACAAATGTCATTTTAGTGAAAATATACATGTTTTTACATGTTTTGGTTTCAACAAACTCCGTTTAATACGAAAAAAAATCTCGATTCCGAGCGTTTCGTATTAACCAGATTTCACTCTACATTATACTAACTTCATAACACAATATCAATAATCGCCACTACTGTATATTTATGCTTGTACTGTATAATACAATCATAATAAAATGCGTCTGTGCTGTTAAGTTAGTCAAAATGTGTGTAGTTGCATATCCGCTGTAAGCTTATTTTTTTTGATTAAGGTCAATATAATCTATTTCCGGTGAAGTTTAAAATAGGAGTCGTTTATCGCAGTCAAATGAACGCTGTGGATCCAATTTCGAAGGTTGTTGTGACGTTGAGAGTTTGTTTGGCTTTATTAGCTTTCTTTTAAAATGTCATTCTGCCACCTCCGGGTTTAAAAAGTCGTTAGTACGTTTTCAAGTTCCAGTTTAGTTTTAGTGGACAGTCAAATAGGTTCTTACAAAAGTTGGTTTCCTCCCACTGGATAGATTTTCTGTGGAAGTCAGAAATAGGAATAGAGCCTGCAGCGAACTTGAAAAAAATAAGTCTGAATAGGATATAATACACTATATCTAAATTTCTTTTTTTGTAAGAACTTTTGTTGGGCCTCATGTTGTGTCTTGATCCATTTACATCGTTTGTTTTTCGACAGTGTTGTTACTGTTGACTGTTGTATTACATACTGTGCAATTGTGAGAACCGTGGTTTTTCAGCAGAATAATGAGATTGCGAGCGGCAGTTGGGATCTTGTCATTAAAGGTACAGTGTAAATGTATACAAGTCTTAAATTATTGAAATTGAGTTTTGAGTTTGTGTACACTGTACAACAGTCCTACTGTACCTACTCTAGTGGACTATTGTACTGTAGTGTAGTGTGTATAGTCGGTAAATGCATTCTAGATCCCCTAGTGACCAACAAACAAAAAAAAAATCTACGGTATAAAAAAAACACAAATTATAGTTGTTAGAGCTATACTTGTCAAACATCTCAAATCCAAGCGACCACAACATAAAAAATAAGGGGGTAAAAGAAGCCCAGATGGGGCTTATGTGTGTATATGCACCTTATAAACACTTCTTTGTTTTAATATTAAAAAATAAATAAAAAAGTTAATGAGAGTGTTTGTTAATGTGATGATTATGGAGTAGAAATTCATGAAACTATACATTTGCTAGACGGAACAAGAATTTTTGAGTTTTTTTTTTTTAAAAAAAAAAGTTGTACTGTATTTGAGCTTAGTTGACTTAACGAGGTAAAATAATGTTAATATACAGTAAAGTATGTTGTTTTACGATGTTGAGCAGCTGTGTGATTTTTAATTCCCTGTCCTGTCCTTTCATTTTTTCACTGTTTTATTTTTCGGAAATTGTTTTTATGTTGAGACAATGTGGTAATTAATGGTTTTGAACAAAGCAGGATATTGTGCACGTTATCAACGGGAACATCAACATCATTGTGAGATACTGGGAACTTTAAATATAAATATTTTTTTTAAACTAAAGTTATAAATTTTTTTTACTGTTATTACCACAGTACAGTACAGTATAGGTCATCCGCAACGGTACATGTTAATTTCAGACAGAGGGTAATCACACTGTGTAATTTTTTTAGTCAAAGTATTGCGGATGCAGTACAGTTTTTTATTACGACTGTACAGTAATGTGATGGAAATAGAAGTCATTTATTATTCTTTAAATAATTTTTAATTATAAGCACTTAATTTGGCGTTTAATAATATAACTTAAAAGTATTAATACGAGTATATAGTATTTTTTGTGTGTGTTTATTTTGGGATTTTTGTTTTTGCAATGCGTTCATATATGTGTTTTGCAGTAATGTTGACATTTATACTGTATTATTGCGTGATCTTAGTTCTAGACAAATTTAAAAGCCCCTCTTATCAGGTAAATATTGTAAATCCGTAGTTTTGTGGGCATGTACAGTATAGCATTTATCAATTGCTGTAATCGATAGATACGGTACGCAGGATTTAGGTTTGGCTTTTTTATATGCCATATTTGGATTGACTCATCGAATATATTATAGGATTATTGCTGTTACTAAACATTTTCAAGTTAAAAATACGGTATCATGTCATAAAGTAACTTTACTGTACAAGTGTATAGATTATTATTATAGTTGCAGTTTGTAGTTAATCGATATTGTTTATATATGATCTTCTAATTTGACATAGCTGAAAATGGAATATCCTACGGTGCACTACGCTAGAGTTCCGCAGGTAATTTGAACTTTTAGATGTGAACTACAGTACTAAAATTAGACTATATTTGATTAAGTACAGAAAGTATATTATTTTCTTATGATGGAGTTACAGTGGATTCTCGTTAATACGAAGACGACGGGACTAAGATTTTTCTTCGTGTTAACGAACACATGCAAAATATAATATATATTGGTCAAACTGACATTTTTTAGAGTCAAACTCACATTTTTTAAGAGTCAAACTGACATTTTTTAGAGTCAAACTGACATTTTTTTAGAGCCAAACTGACATTTTTTAGAGTCAAAATATTATGCATTTTGTGCATTTACATGCATTAAATGCATTTAAGAAAAAACAATGCAATTTTAAATTTTTTTTATAAAACCAAACAAAAACTGTATTGAATTTGTGTTTGTTTTTATAAAAACATTAAAACTTATCAAAATTTTGATTTTCTCTACATTTTCTTTGACTATATTTGCAATTTGTCATTTGGAATAGCAAAATCATTTCGTGTTAACGGGGTTTTACTTCGTGTTAACGAACAAAAAATGTATGGGAAAGCTTATACTGTAGTTCGGAACCGCAACGTTGCTTCGTGTTAACGAGAAATTCGTTTTAACGGCGTTCGTGTTAACGAGAATCCACTGTATATTCATTTATTGGGATAAAATTAAGCTAGCAAATTGCCAAATTTAAATCTTTATAATATTTGTTATGCAACTTTGCAAGTATTTTTGAGTAAACATATTTTTTGTAGCAAGAATATGTGTTGCAACTGATATAGTAAGTTGGAATCGATTAAATGTATAAGTGAATATTATCAAACATTTATATATGTAAACATTGAATGAATTGAATGCACTTTACACGTATTATGGGCATGTTTCATAGAATGAGCAATGAATGAACGACAACTATGATATACTGTACAATAATCTGATCAATAATTGTAGGCGTAGGCGAAACATACAATAATAATACATACAGGTCGTTGTTACAGAGGCAAATAGCCTGAAAAGCATTGGTATTTACCAAGCAAAGACGGGGAACGACTATAAGTAGTTTTTGGTAAAATGATTTTGTTATTGCCATAAACGTTTGGAGTGCGTGTCAAAAATTGGATTGTCGACAGATTGCTTTGCGCATAAAATTAACTATTACTGATCAGTTGATATAATAAGAAACTGAATATTAAAAGTCGTTGAGTTAGAAGAAGTAGAGACAAAGTAATTTCTGTCTAACTTTGGATTTTTATCAGTTGTTTAAAACTGCCATTAAGATGAAGCAGAATCACTTTTTGATACGATGTTGCAGTTAAATTAGTTTTTTTTGTATGTGTGTTAAACTTCTTCAGAATAATATGGCCAATTTAACAACACATATTTGTTTTCTCCGAACTAATTAACTCGTAAAAATATTTCTTTTTATCGTTTAACTTTATAGTTGTTATTTGTCACTGCGTTTTCTTTTTGCGATTAAAGTGGCATTACACTTGACTTGCATTAAAATGGAAAAATTCCTTTTTTATTTTTCCAGTAGTGCTTGTCTGTATACTATGTAATGTAAATACTATAAAATACCAACATATTTGTTTTTTTTTATGACCATTTATTGTTTGTTTATGTAAAGATGCAGATACAAGTTGTGCGGGAGAGTTGGCTTTGATGATTTAAAGTTGAATCAGCAATATGGCATTGCAGGCTATAAAATTATTTGTTTGTATAGCTTGCGAATAACTTTTTATAGTAAAGAAAAAAATGACATGTCTGCTAGCCTTTCTTAACTTCTTATGTCTTAGATAACCTTATATGTCTTTGCATGAGTAAATTCTGATATGATGATGACATACAGTATAGTTTTTATCAACATTACAAGGATATGAAGTATTGTCGATAGCGTTATTGAAATTATTTTGGTTTATAGCCTTAAATTGATGTTTGTAATGTTTTTGCTTTTCTTCTTACTATAGTTTGCGGTTGAGTGGTCTTGTCTTGACTTGACTTGGTTAACTAACTGGCACCGCATGACAACGCATCCATTATTGTTTTTAGCTTTTAAAAGTTTAAAAGCATGACACGCTATACTGTCAAACTATTTCAATGAGTTTCAGCTGGCTTTTTAACTTTTTATAGACCTTACTCAACAATTAAAATTTTTTGCAATATTATTTTTACTGCGTGAAGGATTTTATTTTGAATAATGTACAGTTTCCATGTATTAAACATGACTGATTTACTGTTTTAGTTTACTCTGAGCGGTGACAGGCAACGATTTGGGTGGCAGTACAGTTTCCCATTGACAAACAAAACTTGAGCATTTATAAAGGCGATGAAAAACTTAAAAACTGAGTCATTGAGATGGTATCACCATTTCACTTGTGTTTATGCATTGGTGTATGTTTATATATAGCGTTACATTTGTTTTTACTGTAAACAATATTGATAACAACAGTGCAACTAAAAAAAATGAAGAAATGTGATATTTTAACGAGTGACAAAGTGATGTGAAAAAGTTGTTATTGGTAATTTGTTTTAACGGCTCATAAAATTTACAATGCCAGTTTTCCGAGAAAATTTAGATGGAAAATACATAAATTCGTAACTTAGTTTCAAGTTTTTATGTAATTGTTATTAAATATACCGATATGATATGACATACTGTACTTGTAGATACAGTGTTTAGATTTGAAATCAGCAGTGTAGTAAATGTTTTGATGTTTTTAAAAGCCTAAATAGTTTATACAATAATAAGTTTGGTATTTTTTGAAACAGGATTCGCTTTCATGATGATGAAATTGCTGAACACAATGGCGTTTAAATGCATTTGCTTAATAAAACTGTATGGCAGACATTCATTAGCATAGTTAAATTGCTCAATGGTATATCACATTGCTGTAAATGTATTTTATTTATACTCAAGGGAGATTTATAAATGCGCACAAGGGTTTCAAGTTACTCAGCCAGATGTTCACAGTTGAATATAACGTTACAGTATTATTTATAATTTATATGTAGTGTAGTGTTGGAGTTTGTAGAAGAAATTATAACTTTTGTAGTTGGTAAACGAAGAATAATGAATAACCGTGTTTCTGTTTTATACCAATTTTTATCATCAGCCGTTTGAACAATGTTTAAAAATACAGTGGATTTTTGTTAACACGAACGCCGTTAAAACGAATTTCTCGTTAACACGAAGCAACATTGCTGTCCCGAACTACAGTATAGGCTTTCCCATACATTTTTTGTTCGTTAACCCGAAGCAAAACCCTCTTAACATAAACTGATTTTGCTTCCAACTTCTAACATTTGCTAAAAATGTGAGTTTGACTCTAAAAAATGTCAGGTTGACTCTAAAAAATGTCAATTTGACTCTAAAAAATGTCAGTTTGACTCTATAAAATGTGAGTTTGACTCTAAAAAATGTCAGTTTGACTCTAAAAAATGTCAGTTTGACTCTAAAAAATGTCAGTTTGACTCTAAAAAATGTCAATTTGACTCTAAAAAATGTCAATTTGACTCTAAAAAATGTCAATTTGACTCTAAAAAATGTCAGTTTGACTCTAAAAAATGTCAATTTGACTCTAAAAAATGTCAGTTTGACTCTAAAAAATGTCAGTTTGACTCCAGAAACTGTCAGTTTGATTCTAAAAAATGTGAGTTTGACCAATATACAGTATATTATATTTTGCATGTATTCGTTAACACAAAACCCCGTTAACACAAAGAAAAATCTCGGTCCCGTCGACTTCGTGTTAACGAGAATCCACTGTATTTTTAAACATTGTTCAAACAATATCGTACATGTTTTAGAAAGATACAGTTTATTTAGTTTGAAGTCGTCTATCGTTTGAAGCAATTTTCAATTTTCTCAAAAATTATTTATGTAAAGTACAGTATATCGTATTGTTACAATGAAAAGCATTGTAATGTAAAATGTTTGATGGAAGCTCAATTGCTTGTTTTGACCTTAAGACATCAATTTATCCATTTCACGCTTTATCATTTATCCTGGCAGAGTTTTAGTTAGCAACTTTTTTATTATATATACAGTAATGTATATTTTAAAAGTGATAGGCTGATAGCTTATCTTATATTGGAAATGATGAATCTTCCAGAATTTCTGAATTTTTACAGCCTTTATTTTTTATATACGTAAATGTTTACTTTGTGTAATAACCAATCTAGCAATTTACCAGCGACATATTCAACTTAAAAGCTAAATTACAGTGTGGCATCTGCAATTTTTTTTTGTGTAGATTTAACGTGGTAAATATTTGATTGACCATGTTTAAAGAAAATACAGATTTATAAAGAAGCCACGCAATGCAACCACTTTTTTTTTTTTATAACTAAGTAAACAGCTTTCGTTTTCTTCTTAGTTTAAGTTAATTTTACTTGATTGCTCCGGTTGCGGTTTCATGGGTGTCCCAATGTTTAAAAACCCATGACAACACAGTCTTGAAATTTTTTGCGACAGCACCTTGAGAATATTTTATTCACGCTTCAGTTAGTTATTTCTTAAAAAAAAAAAAAAACATTAGAAAGAAAAAAATTAACAAAGTAAATAAAAAAACTCGATAATAATATCAACTATAAAAACTTTTTGCGTTTTTATGCCCGTTTTTCTTTGTTTACAATTTTAAGTGGTGTAATATACTACGAATCTTATCAGTTTTAGGTGTGCACCTATGTGATTGAAATTTTTTAATTACGTTTTCTACTTATTAGTTGTCACATGTCTCTCCCCTTCCCTCTCCTCACCTCACCTCCCCTTCCCTTCGAGGGAATTATTGCATATGTATTAGCAATTTTACTTTGACAAATGGCATGCAACTTTTGCTGGGGGTAATAAATGTCTCCTGACTGGCTGATAACTACAGTACATAATACAAGTTACGATTTTAGGAAATGTTAAGGAAAATTTTCTCCCTCGACTTGGTATTATATACAGTTTTTTTTTTAACTTGCCAATGCGTTGAGAGGAGTCTTATCAGCAGTTAGTGATTTTTTACACCTATTCTTGTTATTGACTTTGGAAACAAGTTAAAATGTGAATTTTTAATGTTTTAATGCGTGAATTGAAACTTGTTACAACGCTTATTTCCAATGAAAATGCTGAGTTACTTCAATTTTTAAGGTTATCACACAAAATAAATCATAACTTATAGGGTTTTATTATTAGATTCTGATTTTTTTTAGTTGTATAATTTAACTACTGTAGTTTATTAAATTTTTACTTAACAAATAATTGTAGACTATTGAGAGCAAATGACCTGACCATTGGGAAATTTCCAAAGTGGATAATTTATACTCGAAAATTTTACTAGTCTACAGTGGAATCTCGTTAACACGAAGTCGACGGGACTGAAATTTTTCTTCGTGTTAACGGGGTTTTGTGTTAACAAACACATGCAAAATCTCATATATGTTGGTCAAACTGACATTTTTTAGAGTCAAACTGACATTTTTTAGAGTCAAACTCACATTTTTTAGAGTCAAACGCACATTTTTTAGAGTCAAACGCACATTTTTTAGAGTCAAACTCATATTTTTTAGAGTCAAAATATGCATTTTGTGCATACAAATGCATGTATGCAATTTAGAAGAAAAAAAAACAATGCAATTTTGAAGTTTTTTTTTTATAAAAACAAACAAAAAATGTATTGAATTTGTGTTTGTTTTTATAAAAACATTAAAACTTATTAAAATTTTGATTTTTTCTGACGAAATATGCAATTTTTTATTCGGAGAAGCAAAATCAGTTCGTGTTAACGGGGTTTTACTTCGTGTTAACTAACAAAAAATGTATGGGAAAGCCTATACTGTAGTTTGGGACCAAAATGTTGCTTCGTGTTAACGAGAAATTCGTGCTAACGGCGTTCGTGTTAACGAGAATCCACTGTAGTTTTTTAAATCCAGATTTTTTATGAATACATACTGCATTTATTTATTAAAAACAAGTGCATCTGAAGCTTTATTTATTTTTCTCACTGGTTTTACGGTATACCGGTACATACTGTATTACATTTGACTAAATCCCTGGGGGAACCATAAAAAACCTGAGGTAGAAATTGGCGCAGGAAATCACTCACAGGATTTATAATGTAGAATTATGACTACCCCAACTTCTGAATTTATTCAGTACAAACTTTTTACGGCAATACTGAACATCAAAAATTTATTTTAATATGTTTATTTACAGTAAGTACATACATACATCAATAAGTTTGCACTCATACGTTACCAGAGACGTCTTGCTGTGGCTTTGTGCTAATTTTCTAATAACGAATTCTTATGTGTTTATTTTTATTATTTTTTGTGAGGTAGTTTTTTTTTAAAAAATTGACCGTAGTCGTGGTACATGTACATGTATGTTATAAAATATAAAGTGGATGATACTTTTACGATCATCCGCCAAGTATGTAAGCAAATATATAATTTGGGTGTTGGGAAAAGTTATTTCTAGATAGATTTTCTCGATCAAAATGATACTGTGTGTACATAAAGGAATATGAGGAAATTTTGAGGGAGTGACTTTTATTTTTTTTTTGTAAGTTTTTGAAGGTTGCTGATATTTTTATAGTTGGCGTGGCTATTAAAAATTTCCCTTAACTTAAATTGGATAGTACGCACTACTTTATCATCACTTTTCGTCGAAAGGATAACATATTGCAAAGAAAATCTAAATTTTATTGGTTAAGAGCACCAAACAGTATACAGTATGCTCTGTTAGAAAAGAAAAATATAATTACGTTGACTTTAATAAAAAGTACATTCGAGCAACCGTTACAAATATGTTTTTTATATGATAATTAAATTTATAAACCAAGTAATTCAGTCATTTGTATAAGATTTATGGAGACATCATTCTGTCAAACGACTAGGATTTCGGTGGTGTTAGTACTTGTAATATACAGTGGATTCTCGTTAACACGAAGCAACATTTTGGTCCCAAACTACAGTATAGGCTTTTCCATACATTTTTTGTTTGTTAACACGAAGCAAAACCCCGTTAACACGAACTGATTTTGCTTCTCCGAATGAAAAGTTTCATATTTCGTCAAAGAAAATGTAGAGAAAATCAAAATTTTTATCAGTTTTAATGTTTTTATAAAAAATATTTAAAATGCTATTGTTTTTTCTGAAATGCATACAATGCATATAAATGCACAAAATGCATAATATTTTGAAATGTAAATTTTGTATCTATTATGATGTAAATAGTGAGTCTAAATATGTCAGATTGACTCTAGAAAATGTCAGTTTGACTCTAGAAAATGTCAGTTTGACTCTAAAAAGTGTCAGTTTCACTCTAAAATGTGAGTTTGACTCTAAAAAAATGTGAGTTTGACTCTAAAAAAAGTCAGTTTGACTCTAGAAAATGTCAGTTTGACTCTAAAAAGTGTCAGTTTGACTCTAAAATGTGAGTTTGACTCTAAAAAAAATGTGAGTTTGACTCTAAAAAGTGTCAGTTTGACTTTAAAAAATGTCAGTTTGACTCTAAAAATGTCAGTTTGACTCTAAAAAAATGTCAGTTTGACTCTAAAAAATGTCAGTTGACTCTAAAAAATGTCAGTTTGACCAATATATATTATATTTTGCATGGTTTCGTTAACACAAAACTCTGTTAACACGAAGAAAAATCTTGGTCTCATCGATTTCGTGTTAACGAGAATCCACTGTACAGTATTTTTGTTTGCCTGGAAACTTTACCGCATTTTGCAGCTGCAGTTTGGTTATTTTCAGTTTTTGTTTGACAGCTGTTTCACTGGGAAACAATTTTCTTTCAAATAAAAAACATCATTGTAATGTAATGATGGGAAGGTATTTTTAATAAATTATTCTCTTTAAAAGTATTTTAATGTAAAACAGCTTGTTAAAAACTTTCACTACCGGTGTGTGAAGTTTGGAAATTAATTTAAAAGTTAGTATCGTGCAATAAGAAATTTCGCAGTTGAATTAGTTTAGTATACTGTATGTTATTAAAACCGTCTACAATGTTTTAATTGATGTTATTATAGACATTTGAAAAGTGATAATAAGGGATTTCACATGTTATTGCACACGCCGACTGTTTGCCAGGTTTGTCTATAGAAAAATTCCAGTAGTTCTCATTAATGAAGAGAAGAATTGGAGACATAGTTTTTTTTTGTACTTTTTATATTTGAACTTGTAATTTGGAAACAACATGGACAAAAACAAGACTTTACGCTAGATGCACTCGTTATCGAATTAATGAATAATCTCTCTTTTCTATTTTTTTATTACTTTAAATAGTTTAAAATAGGTTGAGTATGAAAGAAAGAAAGAAAATAATGCCTTGAACGGATTTTATGTTTTGTTATTTTCTACAAAGAAGCAACGTTTAACGTTAAACGGCTTTAAATGATGCGTTTCTTTGTGTAAATTGTCAACTATAACTGCAAATTCTCAACACTTGTCAGACAAACGTTTCAAACAATCCAATTATCTTAAACTAATTTGAACTCGCAAAGAATAAACGATGAAAGAAAAGGAAACCCTCGCTCATGGAACTTTTAATGGGCTTCTATTTTGTTTCAACAAAAAAAAAAGGGAATTAATTGAATTGAATTGAAGCTCTGTACTGTAATACTTCCGGCAGTTAATAACGAGATTATCCTTTATTGTGGCTTATTACTTTAGGTATTGTACGCTTATAGTCGACTTTACGACGAGAGATTTAAAGTCGGATTAAATAAGGATTTCCAAAATCCATTCGAGTGCACAAGCATTGAAAAGTGAATGGTGTTTATTTTTTCAAATTAAACTGCTACACTATACGCAGTATTTCTAGATTGCATTTGTAAATGAGTTTAAGTAACTTCAATTTACGCTTTGGTCACTGTTTTAATTGTTTCCTAACAGTGAATGATACGAATTACTGTGGATGAAAGTTTAGAAAAGTTAGTAACTTCATTACTGATGTTTATGCGTGTAATTTAATTTAATAAACAAACGTTTTTTTTGCAATAGTTATTTACTGCGATAATTGAAACTTTCAGAAAGTATCGAGACTTTAATAAAACAGTCTGAAAGTTTAAGTTAGGTGGTTTAATGAAGACTTCAAAATTGGACGTCAATGTTGCCGTGTATATCGTTAGTAATAGGCAATATTGACGTGGTCATTAGAAAAAAGCCTTTATAGTTATATTTGTAAATGTCTATCAAAGTCAGAATGTCAAAAGTGCCAAAAGTTTGATATTAGTGGCGAGAAATTATTTATCAGTACCTCGATTATGTATTTTAAAAGCTGGATTTGGCATTACCCAGCTGGTTTACAGGTAAACTAAGGTGAAAAAGTTGTTACTAACTTACAAAATGTGTATATACTGTAGTTATACAAATCCTTATTTTGAAATGGTCACTGCATTTGACAGTTGATTTAAAAATTTAAATAAAGTTGATTAAATTCATGAATTTTTTTTTCTTCTCCCACCTAAACTTTTACAAGTTTTAAGAAAAAAAATAATCAGAAATAAAAACAAGATTGATGGAAAAATTCTTTCTTTTTTTTTCTTTTCTTTTTTTTAAAAATTTTTTAAACTTGAAATGAAAAGTTGGTGAGATGTTAAACGTGTCGGGATGTGAGGGGCGTTGCGTTGCGATGCTTACAGAATAATTTTAAGGTTTTACTCTTTTTAAGATTTGATACAATAGAAAAGAAGATGTGTTATAAATAAGCTATCGAGTTGTTGTATGCCTCTCAAAAGGTGATAAAACGAAAATTTAACAATTCTTTGACGAGATTTATCTTCAAAGTTGACGAGGATTATATTCTCACACCAAGACTTGTGGCTAATCACCTTGTCCGTCCACATTTTCATGTTGCAGCGGAATTAACTTGTTAAATAAGGCGATCGGCGGCTTTACAATGACGTAGTATTGCAATTATTATACACTACACTATGGCGACGATATATTAAATATTTTTATATAATACGTGAGTTTACATAGATCATTCAAAACCTTGTCAAAATCTAATGCTGTTAAATGAACAATCAAATGACGTGTATGAAATATTTGAAGTACATTGTCATGGCCATAATATAACATGTCTTATGTATACTTACTGTACCTAATCTAAACTACAGGATTTTTTTGAAATTTACGGATATGCAGGATTGTATAATATGGATAAAGTATTTGTGTCTTTAACTGTTGCTCATTACTTGCTGATTCAATTCTGGTTTTGGAATTTGAAAGGGCGTCTTATCAAATTATGCCTTACTGCCAGGTGAAAATGAACTCTGAAATTATTTTGAATTAAAACCGGTTTTAAGTTTATATCAATACAATTTTTATAATTTCAAACAATTAATAATGCTTTTAGAAAAGGGTGTTTTGTAGAGGTACAGTGGATTATCGTTTACACGAAGTCGACGGGACCGAGATTTTTCTTTGTGTTAACGGGGTTTTGTGTTAACGAAAACAGGCAAAATGGAATATATATTGTTAAAATTGACATTTTTTAGAGTCAAACTCACATTTTTAGAGTCAAATTGACATTTTTTAGAGTCAAACTCACATTTTTTAGAGTCAAATTGACATTTTTTAGAGTCAAACTCACATTTTTTAGAGTCAAAGTCACATTTTTTAGAGTCAAACTCACATTTTTTAGAGTCAAACTCACATTTTTTAGAATCAAACTCACATTTTTTATAGTTAAACTCACATTTTTTAAAGTCAGAATATTATGCATTTTGTGCATTCACATGCATTATATGCATTTAAGAAAAAACAATGCAATTTTGAAGTTTTTTTTTTTATAAAAACCAAACAAAAAAAATTATTGTATTTGTTTTTATAAAAACATGAAAACTTATCAAAATTTTGATTTTCTCTACATTTTCACCGACGAAATATGCAATTTTTCAGTTGTAGAAGCAAAATCAGTTCGTGTTAACAGGATTTTACTTGGTGTTAACGAACAAAAAATGTATGGGAAAGCCTATACCCGTGTTTCCCAACGTGGGGCGTCCGCCCCACAAGGGGGCATTTTCATTATTCAGGGGGGCAATTTGAAAATGGATTTTTTCAAAGTTTATGTTAACTTTATGGCAATTTATATTATGAGGGGGGCATACAACAGTTTAGAAGGGCTCAAGTGGGGCATTGCACAAAAAAGGTTGGGAAACACTGGCCTATACTGTAGTTTGGGACCACAATGTTGCTTCGTGTTAACAAGAAATTCGTTTTAAAGGCGTTCGTGTTAACGAGAATCCACTGTATTTTAGAAAGGGGTATTTTGCGTCAGGTGACATATTAATATCAGATTATTTTTGTAACACGTTTATTTGATCTTGTAAGATGAAAAAAAGTTATTTTTATTATTAAAATTGAATTTGTTGTAGTTAACCCACTCTTATAATATTTTGCAATATACAGTGTATGTGAATTCTACTGTATGTGAATTAGTTTATTGTTTAATCGGTCAGCTGGAAATTTATTAAAAAAATTATAATTGCATAATGAAATCTTGCTGAATTTTCTCACGATTTGTGGATTTTGATTTTTAATGTGAAAATGCGATTGCCGTGCGATATCGTTTTGCGACTGTTTTACGATGTATATCTCCGTATCACGATTTACTAACTTTGTTTACTTTCCGATTCCACTTTTCTTCTGCTGCATACACTGTAATTCTTTAATATTTTTAGTTTTAAGATTATAAAAAACTATATTACAACAACGCCTGAATATCCGGGTAGGCAATTACCATTTTTTACCTTTGCGTTCAATTTTGCTCTTGACTTTCAACTTTCAAGAAAGAAAAAGTTTTCTACATTGTATTTGAACAAGAGTAGGCTATTAAGTTTAAAGAAAAAATTTGACAACCTCTGTAATCAACTATAAATTGACTATTGATTAAGTTTTTATAAGAAAATAACTTATAATTTAAGTTGACGATGAAATTTTCTGTTTATCGATGTTACGGCGTCAATTTTTATTTATTTATTTTTTTTATGTCGGTATCTTTTAGTGTCTTAAGATGTTGATGTTTTCATGTAGTGTAAAGTCAATATTTGGTGTTTTGCTTAAAACTGTAAAGTCATTGACGTTACAAAGAGTATTTTTTTTAAACAAGTAAAAGGTTTACAACAATTTACTTTTTATCATCAGTGAATACAAACTTTACGAGATTTATTTGGTAAAATCTGATTTAATTTTACAGTTAGGTTATTACTTGTTACTAATTTAATTAATTTCTTTTTTGAATTGCCGGGACATGTCTCCCACAGGAAGCATTATTTTATCAAAATACATTCGCAGTTTTCTAATAATATTTATAAAAAAAAAAGCAAAAAAAGCAAAACCGTCCAAATGCCTCTTTGAGTCAAATGCCTCTTTGAGTTGTAACGGAAGCATAAATACAAATGGCAAATTTAATAAAAGGAAGTCCTCGTAATGGATAGCCGTTTAGTACTTAAAAAACCAACTAGCAACATTTTTCATAATAACATTTCACCGTGACTGAAAATTATATTCTTTATAAATCCAAAAAAACTAAATAATTATGCGTGTTAACACGGTGGTCTTACAGTAAACTTTACCTTGGGATTCTGCAACTAAACTTTTTTATTTGCTTTTTCACATACAAGTACTTACCCTAAATTATATTTATAATAGGAAATTATACTTAGTAAACCATTATACTTATAGCAAAGAAAGGGAGTTTACGAGTAAACAATTATTGCAGAAAGTTTTTTTTTGTTTTGGGAACTTAATTTGAGAACTTTTAAATAATACCTCTTACTTGAATCGATTCACCAGATTTGATATTAATGACTGCTATCTTTTTCATTTAAATTCTTTTATCACGCATAATTTAGTTAATTAACGATTGGTTGAAAAATGCCTGCTTTTCTCAGTTAATGTTGAGCTTGGAAAATAATTTTAATAGGAATTTTTTTTTCTATAAGTTACACTATACTACCTATGTCATATATTTTTACGCATTTATTTCTTCTCCTATGGGGGTAACTGTAGTGTGTATATGAATGCCAAAAAGGTTATTTTGTTGTTTAATATCAAAGTAAAGCCGCTCTCTCTTCTAAGGTTTCATCCAGTGACGATATAATTATTTTCTTCATTCATATAAACGGCTGTCGACCTGATACGTATTAATATTGATCTGCATGGGTTATAAATTAAATTTTTTTTTCTTTTTTTTTCTACCTAACTGCCATTCAAATCTACGCCAAATGCTGTGAAAAAATATGATGTATGTGAGCTTGTAGTTGTGGGGGAGAAATATTTTAGCTCATTGTTCTAGTTGAACGTATTAAATTAGGTGGAGAAGATTAGCTGCTAACTTACAGTATGTTATGAACTTATGAGAGATTGCAACTCCATTCTTTCCACAATGGTTTCGGACGCGGCTTTGCCAGAACTTGCCACCAGGGGTCAATCGCTTTGATTGTATTAAGTCTTTATTATACGTTTTTTCATAGTCTTTCCAGAGCTATTCTTTCATTTTTTTAGTTTAAAAATGCCATGTTAATGTAACTAAAATAGCAACAGTTGGTTCTTAGAGGTTTTTATCTTTTATTTAACTTCCGCCTTTACTTGGTAAAAATTATCAATTGAATAAGCATCAGTGCATTATTAAACTTAAAAAAATAAATGATGACTACACTAGATTCGAGCTGTATAATGAAGCTTTTAATTAGTTTTTTTTAAAGTGATAAACATGATATTGTTTGAGTAGTCTTGTCAATAAATTGTTTGCTTTTTATAAGAATGGCATGGGACATGGGCATGAACAGTCAGTGATTCAGTATTACAGTAGAATCTCGTTAACACGAAGTCGACGGGACGAAGTTGCCTAACAAATATTTTAGAGTCAAACAGACATTTTTTAGAGTCAAACTGACATTTTCTACAGTCAAACTGACATTTTTTAGAGTCAAACTCACATTTTTTAGAGTCAAACTCACATTTTCTAGAGTCAAACTGACATTTTCTAGAGTCAAGCTGACATTTTTTAGAGTCAAACTCACATTTTTTAGAGTCAAACTCACATTTTTTAGAGTCAAAATATGCATATTGTGCATACAAATGCATGTATGCAATTTAGAAAAAAAAGACAATGCAATTTTGAAGTTTTTTTTTATAAAAACAAACAAAAAATGTATTGAATTTGTGTTTGTTTTTATAAAAACATGAAAACTTATCAAAATTTTGATTTTCTCTACATTTTCGCCGACGATAAATGCAATTTTTTATTCGGAGAAGCAAAATCAGTTCGTGTTAACGGGGTTTTACTTTGTGTTAACGAACAAAAAATGTATGGGAAAGCCTATACTGTAATTTGGGACCAAAATGTTGCTTCGTGTTAACGAGAATCCACTGTATTTGAATAAAAAAGTAGATTTAGTTTGTACAGTATTATAACAGGCGTTAAATAACAATATAATGCATTATTATTGAATGAAGAATAACTGAATTTGTACTTTAAATTATGATAAGCAAGTTATCTGTAACATGAACTTTTTTTCATAGGGCGTTTCAAAATTCAAAGGTGCAATGTTGACAGATGGGGCTATCGATCATCGCCCTTACTATACTATACTGTATTACATGTCAAAGCACGTCTACAGTACTTCATTAAATATAAAAACAAGCTAGAAAATGACATTTAAATAATTCTATTAAATTTCTTTTTGAGTATTGATGAAAATATGATAATTTGTTGCTTTTAAAACGATTGTAGATATTTTTTTTCTGGTTTCAGTTTCCCTTGTTGTTTATTTTCAAAATGTGTTGTGACTGGTTTGATTAATTGGTATATTTCGTTTAATGGATATTGGTAAATTCCAAGATGGTTTTTTAAAGCTGATATTTACATATTAAAATAAGTTTTCGATTGAAAAAAAAAGAGAGAAAGAGGTTTTTTAATGTTCATATATTGAATAGGTTAGGTAAAGCTCAATTTCCAAATCTTCTCTGGGCTAAAAAAACAAAAGATTTACTGCTTGAGCGTCGTCACCCCTGCTGTTTCAACTATGAGCCACATAGAGAAACTCCTGGGGAGGATGAAAGATTTATTTGTTCTGTAATATTTTTATGTTTATCTGATCTCTAAAAAGCAACTTATAGCGATGCCTGCTTATATTATATTTGCATAGCACAAGTTTCAAACTAAACAGCAGCTTTCGCATTTATCAGTTATGTTTCTCGTCTTTCTTATATTATTAAATTATAACAATTTTCTCCCCCATTCGTCTGTTTATGTATGACCACCTTCTACGTTTTCCATGGTATTGTTATTAGAAATTGTGGTCAATGTTTTTGTTGACCTGAAGTAACCACAACTTTTTTTAAAAAAAGAGGAAACTAACAATTGCTGTACAAAGGTTAAAAGTGAAAGTATGGTGCAAAAGTTGGAGCTATTTGGAGTAAAACAGCACAGGAGACAGTTTTCTCACAACATGAATAATAGTGTTAGACTGTGATTTTATTAACTAGTTTATTTTATTGATTTTTATTATTTTGTAACTTAACAATGTGAAATTTAATCAATTTTTTTCAAAATTTTTCATTCCTAAATGCTTATCCTATTTGGATTTACTTACAGGATTTTAATATAAAATTTCAAAAAATTTAATTTACCATACCTTATGGACTATAAGATGCTAGTGACTATTAAACGCACCTTAAATTTTAAGTCCATTAAAAAAAAAAAACATTTTTGCCATTTTTATTAGTAGATTACAAAGCCAAATTACAAAACAAATTCTTAGTTTATAAAACTGAAATGACCATTAACCCTTCTTCGGGCGCTTTCATACAAATTGATATCCACTTTACTTTTTTGTGTATAACTTTTAAAATACAAAAGTTAACTGTTCCAACTTTTCAGTAGTCTCATTTTTTACTCTCATCTACATTTTGATTACAAGTGGAGTGTGATTGAGGCATAATTTTTTAAGTTATAGTAATTTTGATCATAAAGTGCAAAATAAGTACCATGTGTAGACTGTGTTGTGATGTCAAAAAGAGGAAAGGGGAAAAAATACCATTTTGTAGTGTTGTTATTAATTTGTTTTAAAAAATATTTCAATCGACTTTTTGTTTTATTTATCAGTATAGAAATCTTTTTAATACTTCAATTATTAGTCTTATTCAAATTTTCTCACACAAAATCGCGAAATTAAACTTTTATTAATTTTTTAAAAGGTTATCAATTTGATGCAACTTGCCTGAACTTGGAAATTTCTTGACGCGCCTGACGAAGAGTTAAAATCTCTGAAAATAGTCGTTTGAACTTTCTTCCTTGCTGGCAACACTTATTTTCACTGTCATTGATAGATTTATATGAATTTTGGGTATAAGATGCATCTTGAGTTTGGGAGGCAATTTTTCAATAAAAAAAATTGCGTCTTATAGTTCATAATTAAGATTCAGAGTGTTGTAGTAAACATGTGTTGAGGACAAAATTAAATATTTGTATCCAAAACCAATAAGTAAGGAGTAAAAATAATTCAATAATCAACCATTAGCTCCAGATCCAAGTGAAAATATTTTGTGCAGTGCCTTTATTGTTAACTGGAAGAGTAAGGACCAATGTGTACAAGTTAGTTAAGTTTAAAAAGTTCACTGTGCTAACAATAGCAAATAAGTTCCAACTTGTTTATACTTACGTACTTAAGAACTTTCGCCATTTTAAGAGAAAACCAATTAGCTTGGCTGTGTTAAATCACTTGATGTTTGAAGAATTTATTTGGGGTAGGAGAAAAAAATCAATTTATATTTTTTATAGCTAAACATAATGACGATTCTTTAGTGGAAAGTACAAGTACTGTATATACTGTAAGTCATCGAATTCTTAAATCTTACAACACTAAAGTTGTTAGAAGCTTATGCAAGAAAGCAGTAAAATTAACAACGTAGACATAAGATAGCCTTCCAGCACCTTCAAGGCATTAAATGTACTGTATATTGCTTTTGCCTTTGAGGATCAACATTTTATGGCACTTATTGTAGATCACCATCAAAAGCTATCTATTTTTTTCTAGTTTAAGAAGTTAAGAAGTCGAACTGATTGTACAGATAGATTTATCAAGTTTAAAACATAAACTAATATGATTTAGTCAAATGTTTTTGAAATGCTCTTCAATTATCATCAATCAGAAAGTGATAGCAACATAAATGAAATTTGAACACCTTTCATTAATCATTTTTTTTAAAGGTTAAAAATAAAAAACGAAACATTAACTTAATTGGTTGAAAGTTTTATTTTTTTGTAATTTTTTGGTTGGCAATCGTAAATGGGTTTCAAGTGCTAATTAGAAACCCAAATGTCATTTCAAGTTGTTATTTTAATGCTGTGTGTGTGACGTTTGATTTTTTTTAAAAAGTCTAATTTGAAATCGTATTGTCTATTTTAGACAAACAGGTTTTCACACACTGTATGAGTTTGTTGCGGATTAGTTTTGTTTGTTGTCTTTTATATGACTTACACATGACTGCTTATCAGTTCCACTCGACGGTTGACCTGCATTACTGATTTTTTTTTGTCATCTAAATACGTTGGGATAAAAGATAATGTGGGAAACATTTTTCCATGTTTAAATCTGTTAAGATGCATTATACAATTTCAACTTTGGCGTTAATATGCCTGTTTTGAATTATTATGCAAATTATTCTATTAACGAAAGATAGCTTAGAGGGCAATTACGGAAAACTAATTTTCTTCATTTAAAATGACAATCAAAAAAAATTTAATACTTTGCATTTAATTATTAGTTTACCTTAGCTTACTCTATTACCGTGGTTCTCAAAGTGGGTGCCACGGTACCTTGGGGTTCTGTGAGCTTTTATCAGAGGTGCCACAGCAAAATTCAAGTAATGGCGGCTGAAAATTATGAAATTTGAAAAAAAAGCTTTACAGATGGCTATTTCAGCAAAAACTGTGCAATTATTGAAATGAGACTAAAATACATTCGTTTCAATGATGATTTGTCTCGTTTATTTCGTTTTGTAAAGAAAAACTGTGCAATTATCAAAATGAGACTAAAATTCATTCGTTTCAGTGGCAATTTGTCTCGTTTATTTTGTTTTGTGAAGAAAAGTGTGCAATTATCAAAATGAGACTAAAATCCATTCGTTTCAATGATGATTTGTCTCGTTTTCTTTTGTTTTTAAAAGAAAAACTGTGAAATTATCAAAATGAGACTAAAATCCATTCGTTTCAATGACAATTTGTCTCGTTTATTTTGTTTTGTAAAGAAAAACTGTGCAATTATCAAAATGAGACTAAAATCCATTCGTTTCAATGACAATTTGTCTCGTTTATTTTGTTTTGTGAAGAAAAAGTGTGCAATTATCAAAATGAGACTAAAATTCATTCGTTTTAATGGCAATTTGTCTCGTTTATTTCGTAGGTTTAATGCTAAAAATAGGGTGCCAAAAACTTATTTTAGCTCTACAAGGGTGCCATAGCAAAAAAAGTTTTGGGAACCACTGCTCTATTGGTCAGTTTTATATTGGTTTACATGTAACGACAGTTGCATCATATTATAGTCTGTTACTGTAAATCTAAAGTGATTTTGTCTTTGAAATTTTTTCCGAAGAAATTCTTTGCATTTCTATAAGTATACGACGATGTTTTTTATCGTTGGCTCTTAAAAGTTTAAAAGCAGGAGTTTGTAATTAAGATGATTTTATATTTTCTACAATCTACATGTTAGAGTGTGAGGCATCTTGTTTTTACTTTTCTAATCTTATACTTGTCTCTGTACTTTTATTTCTCTTAAATTTTTATAATTCTGTTTTGAGAGGCGACTTTTGAAGGCATTTGCTGCATAAGATGGTATCATAAACTTTTATTCATTCTAGTCATAGCCATCGCCATGGCCATAGTCATAGTCTTAAAATGATAGAAGGGCTTGATTCGGTCGGATAAAGCGTCAGCCGATATGTCTGGAGTCATAAACCATTAAAAGGTGGAGACCTAAATGTATGACCTGTTGTTAGCGGTGCCTAACCATCAACCAATGACTGTAAAAACGCCATAAAATCAACTTTTAATTTTTTTTTTTTTTGGTTTTGAAATTTTTTTTTAGATTCTTTAAAAGCTGCATCTTACATTTTACATTTTAGCTACTTACGCATACACAACTAAATAGCCAGAATGGTTTTTTTTTATATTTGCTTGCTAGCTTTTAAATGAATGTCGCTGTATTTGAATTACGCATTGCTCATCATGTTGTAAGGGTGTTGTTGCTTCAAGCTTAGCTTTTAAGGTGATGCAGGTGAACATATAAAATCATCAGCATTTCAAAAGTAATTTCACTTAAAGGAGTGACCTCTTGATAAAGCAATTACAAAATTGTTGAATTGTAAAACTAAGTTTAAGAAACGTAGTATTGTTCTTAGTAATAAGTTTAAATAGGTTGAAAAAAAATCTGTGCACTGTTATAAATTCCACTGTTGCTTTTTCCGATAGCAAAACTATGCGCTGGTTTAGATCAAATTGATTCTGGTAATAAAATAGCTTTCAAAAAGTGACTCATTAAAATACAGTGGATTTTCGTTAACACGAAGTCGACGGGACTGAGAGTTTTCTTCGTGTTAACGAACACATGCAAAATTTAATATTTAATGCTCAAACTGACATTTTTTAGAGCCAAACTGGCATTTGTTTAGTCAAACTGGCATTTTTTAGAGTCAAACTGGCATTTGTTTAGTCAAACTGGCATTTTTTAGAGTCAAACTGGCATTTTTTAGAGTCAAACAGACAATTTCTAGAGTCAAA
The DNA here is from genome assembly GCA_013389785.1 of Helicorthomorpha holstii. Classification (NCBI taxonomy): domain Eukaryota; kingdom Metazoa; phylum Arthropoda; class Diplopoda; order Polydesmida; family Paradoxosomatidae; genus Helicorthomorpha; species Helicorthomorpha holstii. The sequence goes on along the minus strand of JAAFCF010006596.1, from coordinate 1,176,883 downwards.
CTGACAATTTCTAGAGTCAAACTCACATTTTTTAGAGTCAAACTGACATTTTTAGAGTCAAACTGACATTTTTTAAAGTCAAACTGGCAATTTTTAGAGTCAAACTGGCAATTTTTAGATTCAAACTGACAATTTTTAGAGTCAAACTGACAATTTTTGAGTCAAACTTGCATATTTAGACTCACTATTTCCATCATAATAGACACCAAATTTACATTTTAAAGAAAAAACAATGCAATTTTGACCTTTTTTTTTAATAAAAACAAAATTTTGATTTTCTCTACATTTTCTTTGACGAAATATGCAATTTTTCATTCGTAGAAGCAAAATCAGTTCGTGTTAACGGGGTTTTACTTCGTGTTAACGAACTAAAAATGTATAGGAAAGCCTATACTGTAGTTTGGGACCACAATGTTGCTTCGTGTTAACGAGAATCCACTGTAACTGTTAAAAAGTTTGCTTACACTTTGAAGTTACTAAGTTTATTACAACTTCAAATTTATTTTTAACTTGTATAAAAGTATTATGCAGTAGCATTCGTGACATTTTTAATTTGATTAAAAAGAAGGTAAACAAGGAAGTTGTAATTTAGTGTTTTTATTTTGGCATTACACGTTTTATTTTAAGGCGACAGTTTTTGTCTAAAAGTAAAGAAATTTTTGTATGTTTTCAGCTGTACGTACATACATTACGTAACACAGAAGTAACTGTAACATTATTCAACTCAAGTTTTCAACTTGGAAAGGTGTTGACGAATTAAAATGCTTATAATAGTTGAAACAACGTTTAAAATGGGTAAAAAAAATAGTCTTTTTTAAGTAGACACGAAAGGAAGTGCGGTAGCGGAATCAAATGACATTAATAATCATTTTTATTTTGTCGTCGGTCTAGTTGTGGTCAACTTTCATTGTGATTTTAATATAAAGTCCACTTCCTAGTTAGACCAGGACGTCAGGAAACGCCTAAATAACATTGTTTTTGTCTGTGCACGTAATGTCCGTAATCCGCATTTCTTCAAGCTTTATAAGATACCGGATGACAAAATATATTTAAAAAGAAAAGGGAGGGGAGAGGATATTTTTCTGTGAAGTTTATCTTCTTTGTGATTTCATTAGGTCTGTGAACCATGAATGGCATGAATATGCATTGAGACACTTTGGTTGCAATTTCTACTTCATTGTGGGTGTATACAGTTTTACGTAGATGTGCATACCATCCAAATGAAACATTTTGATGTGCAAAAACAGTACTATTTTTTTGTATCTGTTTTAATTTATCTTTAAAATTCATTGAAAATACGTCTATTGCTGAGGGTGTTTTTGTGAGTGTAATCATTTTTGTCTATTTGAAATTACGTCGAGTGACCGATCATATTTGCTTCGTCATTGTGCAAATAAACTTTTGTTAAAAATTGGACCGGAATTGGCATTTCCTCTGATAATTAAACTTGTTTTAGTCTTTCGCAAGAAATGTTTGATAACATTTTGACTGTTGAAAGTTTTAACACTTACTGTACAAGTATGTCAAGTAAAACGTATAAGTTACATATTTGTAATTTACTAAGTTAATTACACATATTTAAACTTGACCACTTTTCTCAGTAAATTTCTGATTACTATTATTATTTTAAGAAACATTTTCATTTTTTTTTCTTCTGTAGATGTCAATGAGCATCCCATTTAAGCGAAAGTTATGAGCTTGCTCTGACCTTTGTTTAACTATGTGTACACAGCTATTGTGTATTTACTGTGACTTATGACGTCTGTACATGCACTGGGAAGTTTTAATAATGCAACTTTTTAACATTATCTACCCATTTAAAGTAAAAAGAAAAAAAAAACTACCTTCTCATGACATTTTGGAAATTTAGACAGACATTCATACAGTAAATACTGTAAGTTCTATGACCGTAGTAGCTATGGATTATTTGTGAGAATAATTTGAAAGCATTTTACTACTTGACCGGATTTGGGATGTAAAATATATAGCTCAAATAAAATAAATACAGAAGTTACTTAATAAACAGACTGGTAAAAGTTGAAGTAAAGATCTAAATATAAAAAGAAGATATGAAACATAAAGAAAATTTATTTACAGTACGGGGATGTTTGTGAGGGATTTTGAGAGAGGTAAAAAAGACTTATACTGTATAGCAGTGGTTCCCAAACGTTTTTTTGCTACGGCACCCTTGTAGAGTTAAAATAACCAAGACAAATTGCCATTGAAACGAATGGATTTTAGTCTCATTTTAATATTTGCACAGTTTTTCTTTTACAAAACGAAATAAACGAGACAAATCACCATTGAAACGAATGTATTTTAGTCTCATTTTGACAGTTGCATAGTTTTTGCTGAAATAGGCATTTGTACAGCCTTATTTCAAACTTCCTAATTTCTGCGGCACTCCTGATAGAATTTCGCGGAACCTCAAGGTACCGTGGCACCCACTTTGGGAACCACTGCTGTATAGGGAAAATATGGCCTAAGACAGTGAGGTCAGTGCTCGGTTATGTAGAGCAATGAATATTATCGTACTTATTGAGCTATTGCTATTATAATGCTACTGTATACACTTTTTCTATCACAAAGTTAAGTTAGACTTGTATTATACATGCACAGAAGCAGAAAGTATACTGTAATTATTATTATATCCATTATTTGAGGATAGTACATTGTACATTACCTCGTCAGCATTTTATCGATGATGAAAATAACTGCCTTTCTCACATCATGTTTATATAACATACCTGTACTTGTACCTGTACATGTACCTTTGCCTGGGCGGCGTTGATATTTTATTTATACAAGTACAAGTAAGAGGCGTGGTGATAATACAATACGATGACCTCCTCCAGTTAAATGTTATATTCATTAACATTATTATTATTTTATCTATGCACTTTATACTCGTAGTTTAATACATTGGACATAAACATTATTCTTTCAAGCTATATTTTAAGTACTATTAAGTAATTTATTGTTAATGATGACGGTGATGATGATGATGATGATTACTTTTTTCCATTTAAGAAAAATGTACGCTTAGCTGACGATTGAAATTTTGTACAGTTTATATTGTTATCTTTCAAGCATTTAATTTTATAAATGATTTTTGATAGGCGTTTTATTGAGATTTGATAGGAGTTGAACTTATTTAGCTATATTTTTGTAGCAATTTTACAGTATAGATTAAGTTCGTCGATTAAGGAAATAATTTACTACTTAAAGGAAACTAAGGTTATTATTTGAGTAATATTTTATCTTAATCTGTTTACATTAAATGTTGTATTTTTAGTCATTTTCTCTACCGGATTTTTTTGGCTTTATTTTACCACAATTTGTCATACTACAAATACAATGTGAAAATTTAAATGTGAAAAGTATTTTATTTTTTAGACAGGTGCATATCTTGTCTCCTGTAGAAATAAAAAGCAATTACTTATTACCACTATTTTTTAACACGACTTAATTGCAAAATTTAAAATGCGTGTAAGAAGTCTTTTGGAGTTGTCTTAAGTTGCTTTTACAGAAATGTTATTAAAAATGGTTATATTATAAAAAGTGAAAATGGAATTTTGTGATGACTTAATTTATCACGGAGGAGGCGGGTGTCATGAGCGACATAAACTTAACAACCTAAGGATATGAACATGAGTTGACTGCGGAAACTTTCCAAAATATTATTTTCAAACAAAGTACAGGTACAGGTACTCTGTAGGTACTGTTGTCATGCTTTGAATGGGGCAAACAAAGCTAAGCCGACAACGTTTATTATTAAATAAATGAACCAGAGAGTCTTATTCATTTCTAAACACAGGACAAGAATTAATTAAGACATTTTGTCAGCTATTCTTTTATATTTTAATATTAATAGTTGGATACATAATATCTTATTTTAGCGAATAAAAAAAAAACAATTAATTTTATCAGAAACTGAAGGACAAACATTGTTTAATGTTATGAAACACTGATAATCGTAACAAGAAATTCCATTTTATAGCCTTGTGATATTCTGGTATGCTGACTTACAGTATGTAATGATTGAAATTGTTATTATTATCTGATATTTTCTTTATATTTTCTCAAACTCATAAAAACTTTGTGAAGAGACCATGTTGACCAAAACTTAGTAAATTTTTTGTCTTGAAAAAGAAAACTTAAGACCAAATTATTTACTTGATTAAACAACTTAAATCATAATTGGCCACTTAATGGCATCCTGATTAACAATATAAAAATACCGATAGTGGTCTAAATACAGTACTGAACTGTACTGAGCATGAACATGAACTAATCACAGAACCGATCACAGAACTGAATTGGTTACAGAACTGAATTGAATACAGAATAGAATTGATTTCAAAATTGAATTGATTACAGAACTGAATTGATTACAGAATTAAATTGATTACCGAACTGAATTGATGACAGAACTGAATTGATTACAGAACTGTATTGATTACAGAACTGAATTGATTACAGAACTGAATTGATGACAGAA
>JAAFCF010006596.1:1150102-1166055 GCA_013389785.1 Helicorthomorpha holstii | reverse complement strand
TAGAGTCAAACTGACATTTTTTAGAGTCAAACTGACATTTTTTAGAGCCAAACTGACATTTTTTAGAGTCAAACTCACATTGTTTAGAGTCAAACTCACATCCCAGCAAAAACGATGCAATTTTAAATGTTTTTGATAAAAACAAACAAAAACTGTATTGAATTTGTGTTTGTTTTTATAAAAACATTAAAACTTACCAAAATTTTGATTTTCTTTAAATTTTCTTCGACGATATATAAAATTTTTCATTCGGAGAAGCAAAATCAGTTCGTGTTAACGGGGTTTTACTTCGTGTTAACGAACAAAAAATGTATGGGAAAGCCTATACTGTAGTTCGGAACCGTAATATTATTTCGTGTTAACGAGAATCCACTGTATTACTAAAATATTACAATTTTACATAACTTATAAGAGATTTACAATTTGTTAAAGGAAATAATACATCTTAATTAGTCTCTAACTTGAAAGATACAGGTATGTCAAAAAAATCCAACAGGTTAAAAAGAATTTTTATAAAAAAAATTAGGAATCAAGGTAAAGAAAAATGGATTACTGTCATATTTATGATTTAAGAGAAAAGTGATGGATTTATTGCCGGCGGTTATATCAGAGTACATATAAATGCCATGTTTGAGGTTTAAACATCTGGTACAGTGAAGTAACTTTTAAAAAACATTTTTTTCTTTAACATGACCTGGTTATGCGAACTTTCTTAATTTTTAGTCGTTATTTTGTTCATTTATTGCGACTTTTGTTTTATTCAAACTTGTTACCGGTACAATAATTGTTTCAGGTGTTTCTGGTTCTTGTACTGAGTAACTTTCTAAGTCATAAATGCAAGAGCACCTGCTTTACAGCGGAGTTGAGCTTACGTAAAGGATAAATCGCCCTTTGCCAGTGTTTTAGCTGCTTATAAAATGCAAATCTTACAGGAAAGTATTAATAAAACGTGTTTTATCTGCTATCAGTCAGGTGTGGCTACTTTAATTTTTAGGAAAATGCTGTAATGGCTTCTTAACCAGACAATGAAATTGTACACGACAACAAATAAACGTCAATAAAATATAATGTATGTGACTATTTCACGTTTTATGGTACATTAATTACTATATAAAAGGCATCATTGAAATACACTTAACACATACAGTACAGTACTGTATGTAAATGGACATTTTATGACGACTAATTATTAAAAGTAAACTATGATTGTTAAGATTTGAAAATACACTTAGTGATGTGTTTTGTAAAAATGTTAACTCTCAATAATTTCTCAAGAGTTATACTGTAGTTTCAGTGAAAAACAATTAGCATTTAGCCTATTTAAAATTTGGCCATGTAGTAGTTTGCAACATGTATTTGAAATTTATAGCCTGCTTAAAGAGTCTAGACTTATAGGAGCATTGGTGAAGGCTGGTCCTAAGCTTAGTTAAAAATGCTTTTCTTTATGGCAAAAAAAAATACAATAGCAATAGTACCAGGATGCTTTTTAAAGAAAATTTTATTACCCTCTCTGCCAGTGTCGGTACCGATTTGCGTTGATGACCACAATCCATTTGAATTGAAGATGACCAACATCGTTAAACTCAATGGGAATCTCCTCTCTCACTCGCTGCAGGAAAGTGACCATTGCATTAGTGTTGTTTTGAAATCTCAGCAAGACACACGTGTAGAATGTTAACAAAAAGAAAAGACCCAAAATATTGTAAACTTTGGCCTTAGGTGTTGGGTGGGGTAGAGACCTACTTCGACTAACAAAATAACGGTCAGGGCATCTATAAAGGTGTGTCATATACATTAGTAAGAATTCGTAGGTTTGGTATCTTCTCTTTCTCTACAGGAGAAAAAAAGATTTGTTTTTCTCTTTTAAATCGTAAACATCTAAATTTTCGACCTTGCTGATATGAGATACTGAGTGAGAGGGTACAGTAATATAATTTAGCAAACCACTGGGTGAATATTACATTATAGGAATACTGATACACTGAAACTCGCTTATAGTGAAGTGGCACAATAATTTCACTATATCCGGAATTCACTATAAGCAAATATTCCTTTTAAAAAATGTACATTACATTTTTAAGTTTATATGAAGTCTTTATAGTAACTTGTGATTTAGTAAACATTGTAAAATATTAAAAAAAAACTCAGCATTTTAATTAATAAAAGTCGGGAATTGTTGATTAATGCTAAATTACAGTGAAATTTAGTAAAAAAAATGTAGAAATTCCGCCTTGAAAATGCAGAGAAAATCAAAATTTTTGTAAGTTTTAAAGTTTTCATAAAAACAAATACAAAATCAATATATTTTTTTTATTTGTTTTCCAATAAAAAAAATTTAATTTGCACTGTTTTTTACATAAATGCACAAAATGCATAATTTTTATGTAAATCATTTAATTTTCATGTTAATCTCATGTACTTTTCGTGTAAATCTCGTGTACTTTTCGTGTAAATCTCATGTAATTTTCATGTAAATGTCATTTAATTTTCATGTAAATCTCAAAATTTCATTATAACAGAGTAGATTTACCCAAAAAATGGTGAAAAGTTGTTCACTGTAACCTAAATTAAATAATATGAGATTTCACTATACTGTAAATGGGAAAAGTTAACAAGTGATTGAATAGCTGACCAACCAAAACCTTACGAAAATTTCACTTTAACCAGATTTTCACTATAACCATGGTTTACTATAAGCGAGTTTCAATGTACCAGTAAACGATGACTGTTTTATATGAGAAAGTGAAAAATAATTTTTATGAGAATGGATAAATATATTAAGACTCTGCGTGTAACTTAAAGTTTGAACGAAAGAAAACAAAAATGTTTACATGCATCATGTAAAAGTTAAAACAACTTTTTTGGTTGTAAAAATAAATAAAAAGGCTATCAGAAAGGCGGGCTAAAGGAAGCAGAAGCGATATCTTATAGAAAAATCTCAACTTTTTATTTTTATTCGATCAGTCTCGAAGAACTGAGCATTTTGTTTCACGCCCTAATGCTTGTATTTTTTCTTCCCTTTAAGCTTAAGAAGTGATTCACAAGAATGTTTTTACTCCATACCCCCAGGGTCCTTACCGATCCTTTTATTTAGCTTACCTGGCCTTTTATATTTCTGTTTTTCAGTAAAAAAAAAACTTTTAAAACATATAAAGCTTAGCGTTGTGTCCACACTCATAAAGTTTCACTTTAGTTTTTGAAAATCTGGAAGACTTTGAAGGGATCCTTCAGACAACTTGTGTATCCCTCCTCCTCCTTCTTCTTCTTCCCTTATCCGGTTCTTTAATCAATGTCTGTTAAAAGTAAGATTGCTGGCTTTAGCATGGGAAGTTCGTTTAGGTTGAAATCCTTAACCCCTCTCCATCAAAATCTGCCTGACCGATCCACAATCAACGTTGTTGTCGTTGTTTTTTTCACTTTAAAGAATCTAGTGTTGGGAAATATTTAAATTAATGACACTTAGTTTTACTTAGAAAGTCGTAAATTGTATATTTTGCACCTTTTTATGGTACTTTTTGAGGGAGAAAAACTTAAAAGAATGTTTTTTCAATAGAAAATGAAATTTATTATTTTTTATTTAGTTTTTTTCTTCCAAGTTTTTTTTATCTTGTCTGTGTAGATTTTAATAATAAACATAGATAATCGAGCTTTATTTATTTTGTTGTCCTCTTTAATGGACTCTCAAATTCTCAATGGTTTTCTTTTTTTCTTTTTTTTTTGCAGTTATTTTAATGATTTTGTTTTTGTAGATGATTAATTACTAGCCTGTACTTGTGTCTGTTTTTTTAAACAAAAAGATAATGCAGGTTTTCATTTACATTCAGTAACTTTGGCGACAAAATTTTAACTTTTTCAATCAAAATTACCATTTTTTATTAATTTCACAACATCACCATGTGTCATTTTGTTACTGTAATCTTAACATCTTATTTAGATTTACAATACTACTGTAACTTCTTATTATTCTGGAATTATTAAATTAACATAAATTGTTTAAATTTAATTGAAATATTTACGAACTGAAAATGACACAGTCATTTTGTTGTCACTTAATTTAATGTCAGCGGTTTTTTTTATTATTTTAAAAAATAAAAGAAAAAAAGGGTTTCTGTCTTTAGTAGCTTTTGTTATACAGTATTATAATTTGGTACTAGAAAACCCTTTTAGTATTTCGCAGTTCAACAGCAACTTAATGACGCGAGTTCATAATCAATTATTGTTTTATTTTGTTAATTTAAGCAAAAATACGAAATAATTATAATTGCAATAATTATAATTACCAAATAATTAAATTTGATTTCCGTAAACTAAGAAAATTGCCGAGTTGAGTATTAGATGTGCTGTATTTAACATTTGTTTATTGCTTTCAGTTTTAATATTAATTTACACAATTGTGAGTAAATTCAAAGTCAACGACTTCCTTAACTGCTGCTTATACAGTGGATTCTCGTTAACACGAAGTCGACGGGACCAAAATTTTTCTTCGTGTTAACGAACACATGCAAAATCTAATATATACTGGTATTGGTCAAACTGACATTTTTTAGGGTCAAACTGACATTTTTTTAGAGTCAAACTGACATTTTCTAGAGTCAAACTGATATTTTTTAGAATCAAACTGACATTTTTTAGAGTCAAACTAACATTTTTTAGAATCAAACTGATATTTTTTTAGAGTCAAACTGACATTTTTTAAAGTCAAACTGACATTTTTTAGAGTCAAACTGGCATTTTTTAGAGTCAAACTAACATTTTTTAGAGTCAAACTAACATTTTTTTTGGGAAAGCCTCTACTGTAGTTCGGAACCGCAATATTACTTCGTGTTAACGAGAAATTCGTTTTAACGGCGTTTGTGTTAACGAGAATCCACTGTAATTACAATTTATGTTTAGCAAGAAAAGCAATCTCGAAATCAAATTCTTAGTTGTGACTTTTGATTGCAAAAAGTAAAAGTTGACGTCACATACTGTAAGTTATGTCATTTTTTATTGAAAAATTCAGAAAACAAAGTGGTAAAAATGGATTACAAAATATTATCATGCAGGAATATTTTCTAAAAAAAAAAAAAAAAAAACAGTGAAGTAGGCGGATATCTTAACCTTGTTATTTTAACTTATTTATGTTGTTTACACAGTTAAGCTTTATCCTGTAAATTCAACATTATTTGGTTTTTTAAACTAACAATACAATACAGTATATGGCAAGGCGAAAGGTGAAACTGCGCTCATTATTAGGCGTTTGCTATTACTTTTATACACTTTGTGCATTTGTGGTTAAATTTTTGTTGTTTAAAATTGAGATACCTCGCTAAAACATTTTTGCTTCCTGGTTACATTTTTTTGCAGGCTAAAAAAAAGCCATTATAGACTAGTTGTATAGATATTTTTCAATAAAACATTTTTTCTAAAATTAAAAAGTCATTGAAAAGTGAATGCGTTGAGCATAGATAAAAGAATACAGCTTTTTTTAAAAAACTTTTCTATGTATGGCAATTTTTTCAAAGTATTGTTCGTACTTTTTTTTAATAACACGCAGAACTCTATCAGCTTAAAAATTTGCCAAGTCAGCTTTAGGTAGCTATCTTTGCAATTTTTTTTTATTAACTAAAAGCACATTTTGATGAAACCTGTCTTACGCAGTGCAGTGCCTTCTTACAGTATGACCAAGGATATTTGGGATGGTCATTTGCGATTGGCGTTTGTTTTGGACGCCACAACAATATGGATATGTGTGCCTACAAAAATACAATTGTGTAATTGTATTGTAAAATAACACATTTTCGTGGTAAACGTGACATGAAGAGATGAAAGTTTTCGATTTTTATCGTAAAGGAAAGAAAAACGAGAGTAGAAAAATATTGAAAGAAGTTCAAATTTTTTATGAACATTTATAATAATAGTCACTTAACGTGATCGTTTATCTTTTTTTTTTTTTTTCAAGTTTAACTTCCTGCTTGCTTTTTACTTGTGGTCACTTTTTAACTTTCTTTCTTTCTATTTATATCTCGATTATTTAAAACTAACGATTTTTTTTTCTTCTTCTTAATTTTACGTTTGCTGAATATTTTATTTGAAATATAATGGAGGAGGAGACATTTTGTTTAGCGAGGTCGTTCATCATGCGTCTAGTTAAGTCGTGACGACATCTACAGTATGAATATGATTGTGATTATACAACGCCAACCGTGATGTCTTTTAACAAATGTTTAGAAATTGCTTTGTGTAATAGTAAATAGTAAAGGTCTACCTGGTCGAAATTCTAACCAATTTGACTAAACATTCGCTTGCCAAAAAAAAATTTACATGAAAAGCGATAACTGTTTGTAAATCAATACAAAAAAAAAAGTTGTTTGATGGCAGCATAACTTAGACTGCGGGATAAGAAACACACTTTTTGAATAATTACATGCATTTTATTTTATTTCAAACATGCAAATAATATAGTATAAAGTTAGATGGTTTGATTGGCGTCATGTACGAGTACAAATTTAAATGTCTGAATCAAACGATGGAAATTTATTCTGAAATGTAGACACGAGTTTGAGCAAATGTTTTAAAACTAAAGCAAAGATAAAGTTATTACGGCAACTGCGTGTGGTTTATTTTCTTTTCTATCAAGTTGTGATCGATCTTTTCATCTGTTTAACGCTTTCAATTTTTAATCCGTCTGGCTGTCTTAATGTCTAATGCTCCCCCAAGTTCAGTACTATGCAATTTAGCAACAAACCAGTAAAATAAACATGGTGTACTGAGAGGGTAGTGCTAAGTACTGTATAGGCTTTTTCATACATTTTTTGTTCGTTAACACGAAGCAAAACCCCTTTAACACGAACTGATTCTGCTTCTCCGATTGAAAAAATGCAAAAAAATGTAGAGAAAATCAAAATTTTGATAAGTTTTAATGTTTTTATAAAAACTAAAACAAATACAAATTCAATCTATTTTTTGTTTGTTTTTATAAAAAACATTTAAAATTGCATCGTTTTTGCTGGGATGTGAGTTTCATTCTAAAAAATGTGAGTTTGACTCTAAAAATGTGAGTTTGACTCTAGAAAATGTGAGTTTGACTCTAAAAAATGTGAGTTTGACTCAAAAAAAAATGTGAGTTTGACTCTAGAAAATGTGAGTTTGACTCTAAAAAATGTGAGTTTGACTAAAAAAAAAAGTGAGTTTGACTCTAAAAATTTGAGTTTGACTCTAAAAATGTGAGTTTGACTCTAAAAAATGTGAGTTTTACTATAAAAAATGTCAGTTTGACTCTAAAAAATGTCAGTTTGACTCTAAAAAATGTCAGTTTGACTCTAAAAATGTCAGTTTGATTAATATATACGAGATTTTGCATTTGTTCGTTAACACAAAACTTCTTAACATGAACAAAAATCTCGGTCTCGCCGACTTCGTGTTAACAAGAATCCACTGCAAAATTAATACGCTTTTGTTAAAAGTTTTAGAATTTAAAAGAAAATTCAATGCAATTTTTTAGTGATGATTTACTTAATATTATTTCGTGAACCGAGGTGGTCTTTCTAATTAACTGAGGGAGTTTTTTTGTTGTTGAACTAAATGAGAATTTGGGAGTTCACATACACATTATGATATTGACCTTGTGAAAGTCCCATGATGATGTCTTAACTTACTTTTTGGTTAATTTGTGCTCTCTATTCTTCAACTTTGTGCTAAACTTAATATTAAAATCCTTAGGGACAATCTTAACTCTTAAGCGATGTCTTCCGTTGATGTCTTAATTCGGGTTGCTGTCGTTGAATGGCATGAGAACAGACGGCAGAGGTAACCCACAATCTCTTTTGTTTTTTTTTCTTTACGACGTTAGTTTTGGTTTGTTTTCTACAGAGTCCACCACTTTTCTAGGCGTTATAACTTAATTTTATCGGGTGTCCTATTGTTTACAGGAATACGTTTTGTGTTTTCATCCGCATTGTTTACTGATGTTTTTCTTATTTTAAGTGTAGTTGGTGTATGCTGCATACAACTACTGTACGCTTTTACATGACAGACTGACGTTTGTTGTCCCAACTCGTTTGATAGATGATAGTTCACCAAAAAAAAAAATTTGCTGGGAAGTTTTTTGTTGTTTTTGTTGAGAGAATGCGCGCATGTTGGACATGTACATCCATTTATATGACGGTAGCTTTGAGAAATTTTTTTTTTACATTTTTTTTTCTTCTTTTGTTGCATTTTTGTGCACGCAAATTGTCTTCGTGGTATGTATTTTTTTTCTTCCCTATTTTTTTTTTGATGTCCTTAGGGCTTTAATTGTATTTTGTACAAATGAATAATATATAAACATCCTTTCTGGTAAAATTTCGTATTTTTATTTTAGCTTATTTTTAATGACTCAATCAAATGCATTTGTAACAGTGAAACCCCCCAAATTGATACAAAATACCTCCGGCCACACACTGATTAAGTTAATAGCACGCGTTGTCACGTAGGTCAAACGTCAAAAACCGCATACTTTTACTAGTGACAGATAAACAATACAGTATAGTCAGACAATTTATTAAAATCACAGGTTATCCTAAGTCTGGTAATCATAAATTGCTCAAAAAAATGAATGCATCAACCTAAACGTGGAGTGAGTAATGCCATTGAAATTCCTGATGTTTACATGCTAAGCTGACTTTATGCCAATGTGTAAATATGATGAATATTTATGGTTTTATCATGGCAAGTCGACTAATGCATAACTAACAAAACTTCTTAATCCTGATAAAGTTATCCATCATAATTAGTATTTAATATTACCACTGCATTTGCCATTCATGTGAAGGTTTAACGTTTTGGTAATTAATTCTTAGCGTTTCAGTTGAATTTAAAACTAGTGTTTCATATAAAAATGAAAAAGAAAAACTCTTGGAAACGTTTTGTTTTAAAGGATAGTCGAGTCGAATGGACCTCACACATTATAGTCTATACAGTACTAACTTAGTGAATGAAATCACAAACATTAACGTAGTTGCTTAATAGAAATGTGAATATCCCTTCTCATCTGTTTTTTCAATTTTAATATCCGGTTGAGTTATCTTGTATAACACACGCTGACTGTTTATTTGATTAGGGGCTGTCAGTTTCAGACTTAAATTGAAATCAAAAGTAATTATTAGTTTTTCATATTGTTATTATTGTTGTGGGAGTGGCATGTCGGCCTCTGTAATAAGAAAAATAATCATTTTTTATGTTGATATTAGAGCTCTAGAGCGATGGGATTATTTCAACGCATGTCAAAACTACAGACTGTGAATTTCGAGTATATTTAATTACAGTACATCAACAGTGAAAACCAGTGACATCTTGTATTTTATTTTAAATAAGCTTACTTTTGGTTGTTTGTTATAAGCTAATGGAGTGAGCAATTTTGTAAACCATTGTGTATTGACATTTGTACAGCTGCTGGTCTAGGCTACCAATGTAGAGGTTTCCAGTGTCTATGAACATCATTTCAATTTTTAAATATAGCACTTTTATTGTTGTACTTAAATGGGATGAGTCTAAGAGGAGTTTTCAGATGTCTAATTTATTTGTTGTATCGATACTACCATATTTTGAAGACCAAAAATATTGTAGATGTACTGTAAAATAGCTTTTCAAATTTCAAAAATAATCTGACTAGTTATTTTATACATTTTGAATTGATTTATCTCCACTGTTGTTCCTTGGTCATGGTCAAAAGCATGAAGGAAGAAGACTCGCAATTGTCTAGTTACACTGTGTCATTTATGTCAACGTTTCTGCGAAATTTGTCACTTGCCATGCGATGAAATTGCAGTAGCAATTGTTGACGGTATTCCTTCAAGGGATTACAATTCAATAACTATTTACTGCAAAAATGAAAGGTTTTTTTTATACAGTATAAATTTTTTTGTGCGAAGGATATACAGTAAGTGGCCATATAGCTTAAATTATATTCTTATTATTGTCTGGCCACGTGTTATTTGAAAATACAGTCGTTAACTACAGTAATTTCTACCAATGTCTTAACTGTATGTCTAGTCCAAATACTGGCTTGAGGTTGTTTATTATTATCATCCTCATTATTACCTACGCAATATTGTTTTGTTGTAGTTTTTATGTGTGTGTGGTCCTTCTCCTTGACCCTCCTCTGTGCCCTTTCAACAATTACATGACAAAAAGACATGTGTCAGTTAACAAGTACTGTGTATAAAAAAAATATAATAAAGGTGGATGAGTGTTTACTTGAGAAATATTTAAATAAATATATTGGGGAACCTAAGTTACTGTAGATGAGACGGGATGTCATCATTTAAAAAATAAGTTCGTTCTTATACGAAGCTTGTAATATATACTTGAGGTATAATCACTATAATTTTGCGGTCCAAACGTGGTCTTCAAGCATGACAAAGCAGCCAATTGGAGAGAAGGAGAGGAAATTGCCATCTCTCCCCATCCATTTCAAATTCATCCTGATCAAATATTAACATCAAGTTACTTCTCGACGATAACGTTGGAAATTTAATTGTTTTATCTACATTTTTCATGCATCTATGCTTTGAATGCTACATACACGATGATGTGTATTGAAATAACTTATATGGGATCGTATCGTCTATGTTGTCGATACAATACGCGTTATATTATATAAAAATTCACAATATAAATTAAGAATACGTTTCTCCCCTTTCGTAATTTGATGGTAAGTGTAATAATCATCTGAGACGTGATGTAGCTTTTATCATGAGTAAATAATCAAAATTGGAGCAGATGTCGAATTTCACGAACGATTGCGCATCTCGAGTTTCAAATTGAAGGCAAAAAGATTTTTTATTTTTATCGGCCAATTTAATCTTCAAAGTATTTAGCAAATGCTTTCTTTTATATATTTGACATTCACTGTGTTTTAGCACAATTTAAAGTTTTCAAGATTATATTTCATGTGTTTCGCGATTATTAAGAGTCTAATTTTAGTACAAAAAATAATCGACAGTTGCTAAAAAGGACGATTTCTGTAAATTTAAGATGTGCTTGAGTGAAACAAGAAAATTCAGGGGGTTTTTTTTATTAGGATGAAAGCCAAATGCAAACGAGGCTATTGAAATGCTGTAGTGAATTAAACTTGAAAACTCTTTATTGACCTCGTCACAGGCCACAACAGAGAGGAAGTACTGTAGTCTCATTAAACAAAAAGAAATCCTTTAATTACCCACCACTTTTTACAAATGTTTCGTGTTTTTCATTTATAACACAGTTAATTAACTCGTTAAGATAGAATAGCTAGTAGTTAATGTAAGTATTTGAAATATTTCTTTATAATAACTCAAAAATATACAGTGTATTCTCGTTAACACGAAGTAACATTTTGGTCCCAAACTACAGTATAGGCATTTCCATACATTTTTTGTTCGTTAACACGAACCAGAACCCCGTTAACACGAACTGATTTTGCTTAATATGATCAAAATAGTGATATTAAATATGATTTACTTAAAAAATGTGAGTTTGACTCTCAAAATGTCAGTTTGACTCTAAGAAATGTCAGTTTGACTCTAAACAATGTCAGTTTGACTCTAAAAAATGTCAGTTTGACTCTAAACAATGTCATTTTGACTCTAAAAAATGTGAGTTTGACTCTTAAAATGTCAGTTTGACTCTAAAAAATGTGAGTTTGACTCTAAAAAATGTGAGTTTGACTTTAAAAAATGTGAGTTTGACTCTAAAAAATGTGAGTTTGACTCTAAAAAATGTGAGTTTGACCAATATACAGCATATTATATTCTGCATGTATTCGTTAACACAAAACCCCGTTAACACGAAGAAAACTGTCGGTCCCGTCGACTTCGTGTTAACGGGAATCCACTGTACTTAGTAATATGTAGAATTTATGTTATGAAAAATACGTTACCTCGGATTGAATAATTATAAGTATCATATATTGGTCTACTTGTTGTTTTACCAAGTTCGCTGACCACAATTGAACTTTTTAATTCAAATTTTTTATTATTATTATTATTACAGCACAGTAGTACTAAAGCAAACTATTGAATACTAAGCTTACAGACCCAACTATTTGAGATCTTCCGTGTGTTCCTATCATATTAGCTACTCTAAAAAAAAGTCTCAAATTGCACTTTTAATTAGGTACACGACTGACTTTTTTAAATTAACATTTGCCTAATAATAAAATACTAGCACTTTTTTTTTTGTTTTGTTTTGTACAGTGTAGCTCAAAGTCTTTGTTGCTATGTCTTTGAGGAATTTTCTTTTGTATCCGTTAAAAAGTTAAAAATTTGTTTTTGGTTTTTGTTCTTCAGTCGACCCTATGCCCTTTAAATCCTTAATCAAACAAACTTTTGAGAAAGTGTATGAAAGAATGATGTTTTTGAAAGAGACTAAACAAGCAGAAAGTAACCATACAGTATAACTTAATACAACTTTCGAGTTGGCGTTTAACTTTTTAGACGAGTATTATTATTATATACCTGTTTGAACGTCGTACCCCCGCTGAAAATTATTTTTTTCTCGTACTCTTTGTGGATGATTTTAAGTGAGTTGTGTTGTTATTAAGAAATTGCCCTGTCGATTAGAAGAGGTTGTTTATACTATAAGTTTTTCCCGTGAAATATTACATAATCAGAAAGCAATCGTGTCATGTAAATATTTACTCTCAACGTATATTTAAACAAATTTCTGTAAGTTAACTATAAAAACTACTCTATCATTTATATCACAATTGTTACTGTATGTTATTTGGCGTAACTAATAACTAAGTGACTGAATGTTTGTGTATGAAGGATTACGAACCAACTGGAGTTTAGTTTATCCCACTTGTGCTACCGTATGATTTCTTAAATGGTTTATTTTAGTCATTTATTTGGCATAAACTTAGCTTATCTTATTATGTGGTGTTGTTGAGAGCAAATTTGTTTAGTTTGTGAACTTAACATTAACATAATGATGAACGGTCGATTTTTGTAGTTACACGTCATATTTTAAAAATTAGCAAAATGTCTACGATAATAATAGCTATTGGCGTTTATAAATCAACCCTCTTATCAACTATCGTTTATGATTATGACTTTTGAATTTTTATCCTTAATCAAAATAGTGCTGGATGGAGCCATTTCGGCGTATTTTTTGTCTTGCTGTCATTCAGTTAATTTAATACAGTGGAATCTGGTTAATACGAAACCCTCGGGACTGAGATTTTTTTTTCGTATTAAACGGATTTTATTGTAACCAAAACATGTAACTTTTCACTAAAATTACATTTGTTAAGTAAATCATATTGGAATCACAATTTAAATCATATTCGAATCACAATTTAAATTATATTCGAATCACAATTTAAATCATATTCGAATTACTACTTAAATCATATTCGAATTACTACTTAAATAGTATTCGAACCACAATTTAAATAATAGAATCACAATTTAAATAATAGAATCACAATTTAAATTTTAAAATATGCATTTTGTGCATTCCTGTGCATGTATGCATTTAAAAAAAAATAATGCAATTTTAAAGTTTTTTTTTTTTTATAAAAACAAACAAAAAATGTATTGAAATTGTATTTGTTTTTATAAAAACTTCAAAACAGATAAAATTTTTGATTTTTTCTACATTTTTTTAGTTGGAGAAACAAATTTTTTTTTTTTGTATTTTTTCGTTTGAAGAAACAAATTTTTTTTTTGTATTAAACGGGTTTGTTTCGTATTAACAGGAAAAAAATGTATGGAAATGTCAATACTGTACTTTAGTCAGGACCTCAATGTTATTTCGTATTACAGGGAGTTTTGTATTAAGCGAGTTCGTATTAACAGGATTCCTCTGTATTGAGAATAGCCCGATGATTGTTGCTTTTAAAACGACAATTTCATTGTAGATTGTAGGTTTATCGACTAATTTAACAGACGTTTGCGAGGATTTAAAACCTCTGTAATTAATATTGGCTCATTTCATTGTTGGTCAAGCTGAAATTAATCTTATAAGAAAACTAGAAATAGATTGATCGATGTTGTTGTGTTGAATGTGGTCTCTTTCCTTCACCTGTCTTTTAAAATTTATTTATTCGTTTTAGATTTGTCTGTGTTGCATCTTTGGTTTTAAACGCTATGTAAAAAATACACTTTTTGTTTGGTTTTTTGCCACTCAGTGTGGCTCCACAATTGCCTACAGAGAAACAGTTTAAATTCTTACTGTGGTTCCCAATGTTTATCGTCAAAATGCACAGAACCTGAAACATTTCGGTGACGATACACTAGCTAATTTATTCCAACACTACATAATGATAATGAAAGATAACTTCAGCATATTCTCTCATATGTTTTAAGCATCTATAGTTAAAATAACTAAGTTAATTTTCAATATTTTTACCAGTATGAATTTTAACATGTACTAATAGATTTTTTTTCTCTTTTTTCTTAGGTATGTAAAGATCTGTCACTTTTTGGATGTTGGTTATAATTAAGTAAAGCTAAATCATGATGTAACGCCAATAGTTACTGTAAAAAAAGTGAAAAATGATCGGAAACGTTGAAGCCGACATCATATCTTTAACTAGAAAGATTTTGGTGTCGGAACCGCCAGTATGAGTGAGGATGCTGCATCATGACAAACAAACGTGAGCAGGTTTGCTAAATACACTGATGAAGTTGGAAAAAGTTTTGCATTTAAAAATACTGTAGAAAAACAAAATAACTTTGAGGTATGGGGTAGCTTTTTGTAAATCTAAGGAGGCGTTAGACACATGGATGAGTTATAGTTGGTACACAACACTGTTCAGAGTATGTTTTACTGTAGACAACAAATTTTATACATGATGAAGTTAGATGAGATGAAGAGAAAAACATACGAGTGTCTGACGTGTTTTGACATTGATCAAACTTCCTTTTTTTAATGAAAAAAAAAAAAAAAAAAAAGGTACAATTATTTTTTATGTTAGTTGATTTGAATCTTATTTTTAAAATTAGCAAGTTTTTTTTGGTCGCAATGTACAACATTCCTATCGGTTATAACTTAAGTTACATTTTAACTTGTATCAAAACATCAGACACTAAAATGAGGTTGGTTCCATCTGATAAACATAACGACAAAATAAAATCCGTGGCCTATTAAATATTTAATGTTTAGTATTTAACAACAGTAACACAAGTTTGCCTTAAAACATATTGGCTGTTGAATAAAATGTAGTTCTGGTTCAGCTTTTTATGATAAATAAATTTCGATGTAGACTTGATTTTAGATATAGATTAGATTAGATTACTGAATTTCAAACAGTGAGGTGTGCCTCTGAAAATATCAACTCTGAAAATAAATTGTCATTCGTAGACCACGATACGACATTTTTGGCAATATCAATAATTATTGTAAAACGTGTATCGGTGACGTTACTACACTTGCAATTAAAACAAACTTTATAATTGGTGATAACAAAAAAATATGTTTAGGATTTTTAAAAATTGATTAGACTATTCTACTGTATCGTAAAGGTTGAATGGACTGAACCTCTTGCAAATTTGGACAATTTGTCAATTTAGCTTTCAATCATGATTGTTAGATCGCTGGCTATTATTTGTGTATACTAATATTAGTTTACCGTACGTCATACAGTAAGTAATTGACTAGATTTACAGAACAGGTTATAAGTTAAGTTAGAAGTAACTTAGACCCACAAATGACGGGGCTGTACCAACAATTTTGATTGATCATCTCACATTTATCATTTTGTTGTACAGTATTGCTAACGAGATCTTGAAGCAAGCAAGTAAGATGATAGCAATTCATAAAATTTGTTTACATTTTCTGGATCCCCTAACGTCCAAACATGATGAAGTTTTAAGTTATAATGGAAAAGTTATTATACTAACTTAAAACCGTATGTGATACCTTGTGTTTTGTAATTAAATTAACTTTAAGCAATTGTCTGGTTTCTAGACTTAAAAGTTTAAGTTAAATTGAGCCCTGAAACTAAGAAT
>JAAFCF010006596.1:1069635-1093363 GCA_013389785.1 Helicorthomorpha holstii | reverse complement strand
TAAACCAACATGTAACGGAATATATCTAATTTTTGTAACAGAATGTGAAGAAAATTATATCCGATGTGGAAAAAATACTTCTTGTTTACCTCCAGAGAAACGATGCAATCGTATAATTGATTGTTGGGATGGCAGTGATGAAGAAAATTGTACAAAACGTACGTAGCTACTTGTTCCACACTCACGTACCTCTTCACCTGCTTCAGTTTCGTTAAGGGAAAGTTCGTGATGTAAGTTTGTGTTTGCACCCAGTGGCACTTTTTGTTTTTGTTAATAATCAAGTTTATAGTTTGATCATATATCTGCTATATTCACTGAAAATCGCACGATTGTTTCTTCTTAATGGATCTTAACCTTTAGTGGAGTTCAGCATATTCGTTGAGCATGTTTTACATTTCAGTTTGGGTGTTTGCATGTTAGACAGAACTGAACTGCTTGTTCAACGCAGCTCGGTAGAACTTTAAAGAACTGCTGAGTCTTTGATATCATTGTTTCGTTTTTTTAAATTTAACTCAAGTTTTATTGTAGAGAATTTGACAGAATTGGGAACTGTAACTCATCTTGCTTGGTAATCGCAGTTTAACTAACTTATATTCTCGATTCCTCAGCTTTCATTTAATAATTACGGTATCTTGTTTTGAATTAACATTTCTGTGGATATGTAATTACAATACCATTTTTTTAAAATAAATTTTGTAGCAAGTTTTTGCATGTTATTTACTTTTATCTACTCTTACTACTGTAGTTTTCTTGTCTCGGTTTTAAAATGTATTGATAGTTTAAAATGTGTTTTTGTGTTTGAATGACCGTATTAACAATAAAACAGTTTTTACCTTTTTTGCCCGCAGAGTGCCCGAATGGACAGTTCACATGTAACAGTGGTCAGTGCATTCCAAGGATTTATTTCTGTGACGGCCTCGTTGATTGTCGAGACTCGAGTGATGAACCAAGTGGATGTTATCCTGCATCGTGCAGTGATCGTGAATTTCGCTGCGCCAATGGACGCTGCATCGCATTTCACTATAAATGCGATGGTCGTGATACCTGTGGAGACAAAAGTGATGAAATCAACTGTACCGCTGTTACAATTCCAAATGCTCATAACTAAATTAAACAACGAGTGAAGAAAAAGTGACAGAAATCGTGTTTTACTGTGCATAAACTGTTATTATTTTAAAAGACGAAAAATCCCATCACCGCCCAGTGTCCTTTTAATTGAACATTTAAAGAAGGAAAGCTACTTAAAAGATAATTATTTACATAGACTATTAATAAACTTAATTGTACAGAAGTATATGCAGTATTAAGCCAACCATTTAGTGCTGCAACGGAATAAATTATGACTCCCATTAAGATTGATGATGGTTTGTATAGCAATAATTAAGAAATGTAATCTCGTTATATGCTTCTTTTTTCTTTTTATCGTTTTTAATTTTTGAAAAGAAAAATATGTCTGTGATCTGGTGGATCATTGTTAAGATTTCGTTTGACCGAGTCTTGATCAGTGTGCCAACCTTTTTAGCAAGTCATTTTGATAATTTAAATCGAGGCATAATCCGACTTTACTGTGTACAGAGAAAATATGAAATAAATGGGGATTAATTGAACGCATAAACTGATATTGTTTAACGATTATATTCAAACACAGCACACTCAGAAGACCTTCAGTTTCAAGTAAAAATACATCACTGGAAAATGTAACTGATTTTTCAAATTGGTAAGTACTGCTCGTATTACTATACAGTAAGACAGAGGTTTCTCTGAACTACAGTATATTAATACAGTTTTTACAACTGTATTGAAATATTTACGAGTTTGCGGTAAACATAGGGTAGGTATGGAAAATTAGTAAGAGAAATAATACTTCGTTTTTGATTTGCGTGTGTTCTTGAAGTGTCAGTGTGGATTTGATGGTTTCGTGCCATTTGAAGTTGAAAGAGTAAGCAATCCTAGCTTGTTTGCTATTGGTAGCGCTTTTTAGGGGATTAGGGTCTAGACAGATTTTATTTACACGTAAACTTATTTTTCAAAAAATAATTAATCGCGTCTTAAAAGTGTGTTCACTTTGTTTGCACTTACAGAAGTAATTTTCACTTAATGCGTTTTAATCGAAGGAAGGTAATATGATTAGTCATTTGATATATACTGTTGGTAGTTTGACTGTTTATTGATCGCATATATGCGTATACGGTACTGTAACAGGCTAGCAATCAAACAAGCTCTTTGAAAGCTCTAAAGCATCGATGATTCTGTCAAAGTCTCTCAAAAGATTCAAAGCTGCTATTCATTCAGATGGAAAAGGATGCATATTATTCGACGTCCTTTTTGTGCATTATATAAACAAAAAAAGTAAGTACAATATAATCGGATTATGTAAATTAATTCTCTCATTGGGATGGATGTTCATTTAACAATCTCAGAAAATATTTCTTATCGATTGTAAATATACTTACAATACATCAATATGAGAAACTTAAAAGAAGTTGAAGATACGAGTGTCGGCAATTTTTCGTCCCGTGAAATTAACGATAGTTTGGTTCCATTAGGTTCGGTGGAAATTTACCAAGTGCCACTAACAGTTATTGTACTTTTATCTCTTTTATATGGTTCGATTTCATTAATTGCTGTGATTGGAAATGTGTTTGTTATGCGGATTATACTAACTACACGACAAATGTACTCGACTACCAGTTTTTACTTTGCAAATTTGGCATGTGCAGACGTAATAATTGCAGCATTTTCCATCCCATTTCAATTTCAAGCAGCTTTACTTCAAAGGTGGAATTTGCCGGAATTTATGTGTGCGTTTTGCCCTTTTGTGGCCGTTCTTTCAGTGAACGTTAGCATTTTTACGTTGACAGCAATTGCAATTGACCGTTACAATGCAATTCTCAGACCACTTAGACGTAGACCTACGTCGAGTAAAGTTAAGATTGTGTTAGTTATAATTTGGGCTGCCGGAGCAGCTGGAGGAATACCGTACGCTTTAGCAGTTCAAGTAGTTCACAAAAATGACCCTTATACTGGTATAAGCCAGCTATTTTGCAATCAGTGGACATTTAGTCGATCGGCTTGGAATATTTACAACTACCTTTTAGTGGTTTTTCAATATGTGTTACCGCTGACAATTATTGCTTACACATATTTAAAACTCTGTTGCGTTTTGTGGGGCTCAGAAGTCCCAGGTAATGCTCAAGCACCAAGAGATGCTGTTGTTCTTAAAAACAAGAAAAAGGTAAATATGTTCACAATTTTTTTTCCTTGTTTTTCTTTTAATTTCAACATTGATCTACCTACTTTAAAAATACTTTATACGATATCATAAAATGTTTGATACAACTTAATTGCTTGTGTAATCTAATGCCATACAACATAAACATTAATAAAAATTTAAATGAAGTGTTCACATAAATTTAATGCATTTCTAATTTGCAGGTAGTAAAAATGCTGATAATAATAGTACTTCTTTTTGCTGTTTGTTGGCTACCATTACAACTGTATCATGCTTTACAAGCAATTTTTCCATCTGTTAATAGGTAAGGCTATTATTTTGCTATTTTTTCTTCGTAATTATTATAATGTACATAAAAAGCAGATAAAATTCATCACTAAATTTTAAGCCATTTATGTAAGCTTATTCGTAATATTGTTTTAAACCTGCTATTAAGTACAGTGGATTCTCGTTAACACGAAGTCGACGGGATCAAGATTTTTCTTCGTGTTAACGGGGTTTTGTGTTAACCAACACATGCAAAATATAATACTGTTTATATTGGTCATAAACTAACATTTTTTTAGAGTCAAACTGACATTTTTTAGAGTCAAACTGACGTTTTTTAGAGTCAAACTGACGTTTTTTAGAGTCAAACTCACATTTTTTAGAGTCAAACTGGCATTTTTTAGAGTCAAACTGGCATTTTTTAGAGTCAAACTCACATTTTTTAGAGTCAAACTTGCATTTTCTAGAGTCAAACTGACCTTTTTTAGAGTCAAACTGGCATTTTTTAGAGTCAAACTGGCATTTTTTAAAGTCAAACTTGCATTTTTTAGAGTCAAACTGACATTTTTTAGAGTCAAACTGGCATTTTCTAGAGTCAAACTGACATTTTCTAGAGTCAAACTCACATTATTTTGATTTTCTCTACATTTTTACCGACAATAAATGCAATTTTTCATTCGGAGAAGCAAAATCAGTTCGTGTTAACGGGGTTTTACTTGGTGTTAAAGAACAAAAAGTGTATGGGAAAGCCTATACTGTAGTTCGGGACCGCAATATTACTTCGTGTTAACGAGATATTCTTGGTAACAGCGTTGGTGTTAACGAGAATCCACTGTATTTAAGTCACATAATAAGACAAACATTTACGTATTGTACCGGTACTAGATAAAAGTATCAAGCGAATATACTGTTTAACATGAGTTAAAAAAAAAATTTTTTTTTGCAGTACCGGTACACGGTAAATAATTTTTCTTTTTTTTATAGGTATAAATACATCAACATAATTTGGTTTTCATGTCATTGGTTAGCCATGAGCAATTCATGTTGTAATCCATTCGTTTATGGGTTTTATAATGTGAGTTATTTGTGTAATTTTTTATAACACCTCAAATGAATTTGCTATATTTTTAGGAAAGATTTCAAAGAGAGATACGTTTGAAATTTATACGCTGCTGTTCTTCGCTACAAAACAAACACATTGACAGTACATCTCTTAAAGTAAGTGCAAAAATAATGTTTCGGAGACCAAAACCTGTCACTTTAAACACGGGAAACGTTTGATAGTGATGTGTTAATGTAATAATAACTTCAAAACTGAAATCCAGTAAGAATACACGTAATACATTAGAATAAAAATGATGGAAAATCTTAATATAAACTGCAAACTGTTATTTTACTGTATTATATTTGTGAAAAAGGATCATAAACGTTGTTGTTCTCATTCTTAGTATTATATTACAATGATTAACTATAATATTGATCAGTACTGTATTTATCAAGTTGTTTTCATCAAAATAAAACGATGCATTTAACTTCAGATAAAACTTAATGCAATGTTTGAAACTGTAAGTGGTTTACTGTACTTTTCAATTAAATCTGTAAATAGAAATTGACAATCAATTATTGAAATCGCTGTGTTTTAACCGATTCTCTCACTGAAAATGTTTCGCTATTGATACGATCAATATAATCTTAGCAAATTGCAGGGTACGGATATCGATAAACGTGGGATTTGTGATTTCAAATACTGTATTGATTACCGGTATTCATTCCTTTATTCAGCCTCCAGTCATTTACATTTCACACCAAGAATACGGTTCGAATTGTTCTTACTAAGCCTTGTAAGTTGTGCGTCGACGTTTTTCCATTGAATTAGTACAGTACTCTGAAATTGTGAACTTCAGACAGCGTGAATTGTGCTACTAAGTGTATTTTGATATACTGTATGATCTTCTAGTTCACCGGTATTATTAATTAATATGGAACTTTGTTACCTTTAAAGTTTCAAGTAGAGCTGCTAAAACGAGTCAATTAATGAATATGAATGAATCATATTCGAATAAATCTGAATCTGATTCGAAAATATTCGAATTAAATATGAATCAAGTGAGTAGCGAAAATAGCGAGTCATTCACGTTTAGCACTAGAGAATTACTACGCTGGTTTTAATGAATTTCAATGTGATTTCAACTTCTGTGACACTTTGACAACTTGGTGTTCGATATGAAGAAGACTTATTGAAGGTATGACAGTTTCTTATTTTTTGCATGACATTACAAATTATGCATTATTGGGTAAAGTTGAGTGTGTAAAATGCCGTAAGTTAACCTTTTAAATACTGTAACATATGACAGTCGATCATAGGGGTGAAATATTTATCACCCTCTCTTAATTATTTTCATAATGAGTATTGCGTGATGAAATGAAATGCAAGCAAATTAAAGTATGTTGATGACTGATTGCTTAAGTTTTAGTAAAAGCCTGTTCATTCAAGCTTAAAATCATTTACAGTAAATGGTATTCGAGAAAAAAAGATCAATTAATGGTATTGCACTTTAATTCCAAAATTATTATAATTATTATTTGAAAATTCCCTACTGATTTTAACGAATTTCGTTTGTTTCTATTCAATATACTGTAGTACAGTACTGGCAACAGTATTGAATTGATTAGCGTCACAATTGTTTTGGCAGACTTGTCTAAGTCTATCTCCTCTGTCTAGAAATCTTATCAAATAAAAGAAAATAAATAAATGGATGTGATCGTGTGACTCTTATGTCGTATTCGAGATAGTCATCTTATATAGAAAGAAAATGAAACAATTTATCATGAAAACTGACAGTGTGACACATTATGTGATAAACAAAATTGCCAAAAGTTTTTATTTGGCTGAATAAGATTTGCAAGTTTAAATTACACACACTAGACTGGTATTGCCTTGATAATCTTAAAAAGACCAAGAACCTAGAATTTGTTTAAAAAAAAACAAATTGGTATGTGTGATTGTATTAAGTTGTGGAAATCTTAGCTACTACAGTACAACTATTGAACTGTCAAGGAAATTGGATTTTTGAATTATTAAGTAAACCTCAGTTTTTTTCTGAAGTTGTAAATCGATTTTTCATAACATCTGAATCAAATAAATTTTGATGAAATTTGACAGAATCAGTGAATCGTTTATTGATTTACTTGTGAATAAAAAAAGAGCACCGGTTTAAAATTTTCAATTTAAAAGTTTTCAATTTCGTAAACACAAATTCAATACAGTAAATTGATACTCATTTCAGAAAGAGCTTCACATAAATTAGTTTTACATCAATTTATTACATGACCTTGCATGATATAAAAATAATACTGATTTAATATGAAACAGTACAACTAAACTGAGTAAAATTATTTACGTTTATAAAATTTGAAACCTAATTATACGATCAAAGATTAAGTCATCAAATATACAGTACAGTGGATTCTCGTTAACACGAACGCCGTTAAGACGAATCTCCCGTTAACACGAAGCAACATTTTGGTCCCAAACTACAGTATAGGCTTTCGCATACATTTTTTTGTTCTTTAACACGAAGTAAAACCCCGTTAACACGAACTGATTTACGTATGAAAAATTGCATATATCGCCAAAGAAAATGCAAAAAAAAAAAAAAAGAGTAAAGAAAATCAAAATTTTTATCTGTTTTAATGTTTTTATAAAAACAAATACAATTTCAAAACGTTTTTTGTTTGTTTTTATGAAAAAAATTTAAAATTGCGTTGTTTTTTCTGAAATGCATACATGCATATGAATGCACAAAATGCATAATATTTTGAAATGTAAATTTTATATCTTTTATGATGTAAATAAAGATTCAAATATGATGGAAATAGTAAGTCTAAATATATAATGAGTCTAAATATGTCAGTTTGACTCTAAAAAATGTGAGTTTGACTCTAAAAAATGTGAGTTTGACTCTAAAAAATGTCGGTTTGAGTCTAAAAAATGTGAGTTTGAGTCTAAAAAATGTCAGTTTGACTCTAAAAAATGTCAGTTTGACTCTAAAATATATTAAATTTTGCATGTGTTCGTTAACACAAAACCCCGTTAACATGAAGAGCAATATCGGTCCCGTCGACTTCGTGTTAACCAGAATCAACTGTATTTAAATATTGTATCCACTGTATAAATACTGTAAGTTATTCTGTAACTTATCTGAAATTTAAAAATCCACAATGTAGACATGAGCAACCAGACATCAAGTGATATTTTTAATGCATTAAGTTGGTATCGGTGGCAGTAATTATTCCTATCCAAAACATAGTTACTGCATGTATAAGTACTGTACTTGTATAAATATATCAGTCATTTCGGCTTAAATTATTTTATAAGGCCTTTAGGATATTTTATAATTAAATTTAAAACTTTAATCTTTAAAAGTTAAAAATTGCTGTAGAATTGACAACGTTTTTTAGACTACACTCAACATGTGTGCCATAATGAGTTTTTTTTTTAAGTGAAATTGGATTATGAACGTATCGAAATTATGCTATGCAAAATTTAATTACAAAATTAATTTTGAGTTTTTTTTTTTCTATTTTGTAATTAATAGAGGATTTGAAAGTTCCTAGTAGGGTTGCTAAGCTTTAATTTTAGGCTAACTTACAATAGAAACTCCATAGAGTACGAGTTAAAGTAAAGGTCGACCGCATCAATTGTCAGCAGCTTTAATTGAAAATGGCATTTGACGCACAAGTCCATAACACTAACCTACTGTACGTTTATTCTCCTGAGAATTCTTGAATTTATCTATAAACTTTTTGCTATACCACAGTATAGCTCATCTATTTTAGGCTATGTATAGCTTTGTCTATATTTCCCAATCTCTTTAGTAATTTCATCACGATTGATAGCTATTTGAACACATTTGTTTATTTTGATAAAAGTTAAGCCAGCGTATTTTTGATCAGTCAAGAACCAATGTTATTCATAATAAATGAGTCAGGTATATCTCAAAAACGGATAATGTTTTGTTTGTACAGTTTCTTAAATTGGATTAATTTATCAATACAATAGGAATTTGTTTTAGCATTGAAGACCGAAAGTGTAGTACAATAAAGAGAGTTTAGAAAAACAAAATATTTTCTGCAATATACATTAAAAACTATTTACCGCAAAATCGTTTAACTCAAAAAACCCTTTAACACAAAATAATGCTGCGGTCCCGATTGTCTTCTATACATTTACATGCATTTTATACCTTTTTAACACAAACAAAAACCCCTTAACACGCAAAGTTTTCGCTTCAAAATGAAACAATTTCTCATTAAACACGACTTCTGGTGTGTCGTGTGGAAAGAAGTTAAGTTTGCTTTGAAATACCGATATCATAGGCAATTTTTGGGCTTCAGTGAGGGATGTTTTCAAGTATAAAATCAATAAAAAATTTATTGATTTTATACAAAAAAATTAAAATGACACTTCAGTATTAAATTTTAATATAAAATCTATGATAATTTCAAATGTAACAAGTTTACATCTAATATGATGTTCTGTACTATATTAATAACAATTTTTGTGTGTACAGCAACAAATTGGTTAACACGTAAAAAAGTGTCGGTCCTGAGTGTTTTGCGTTAAAAGATTTTTACTGTAGTTGAATAATGCGAGATTAATTTTTTTTGTGCAACTTCAATTTTTAACGTCAAAATAATTTTTTTAATATTTTCTTTTTTAAAATGTACTCGTAATAATGAAATTCAAAGTCATTGAAACATACCGTACTGTTATAGTACGAAAAAGATATTTATAGTGAGAGTTCTAGATTTTATTGAATTTTCTACAGCAGCAATTTTACACCAAATCTAATTTTCTAGAAGCAGATTATTTCCTATTTTGCTTGTCAAATTGACTTATAACTAAGTTAGGCACAGTACAGTACAGTACCTTAATGCTTTATCGCATTTAGCCATTAACTTGGATAATAAACAACCTCTGCCATTTCTGGATTAGATTGAAAATGCCATCCATTTATACTATACTGCGCTTTTAGATTTTCAAATTACTCGTTTGATCAAATTATAAAGTGTAAAAACGCCGACGCCGTAAATTACGTTTCGGCGTAATTTGTGTAAAAGCGAGTTTTACGACAAACCAAATGAAGATAACTCTTACGTGGACAGGGATTATGCTAGTAATTCTTTCAGTAAACTTCATTAGACACTTATTTACCAAAATAATTACGGTAATGTTGCTGTTCAAGTTAGACAAGAAAGTCCAAGTTAGACAAGAAAGTCCAAGTTAGACAAGAAAGTCCAAGTTTAACAGAAAATAACTTTGTTTTTGTGCACTTTAACTATTCAAATTGTAAAAGAAAAGTACTTAGGAAACAATTTGTCATTGTTAAAATATTTAATTGGCACACCCACCCAATTTTCTGAATTTTTTACGGTCCATTTAATCAATATTAAATATCTTTTGTCATTTAATACATGATTAATTTTTATGATCTATTTGAAGATGTACTGGAAATGAGTAGGTTGACTCTGAAGATAACATTATTGGCATTGTTTTAAAATAACATCAATCATTTCGTTATTAAAGTAGCGGGGTTTCTAGTAAAAAACGTAAACGGTGGAATGTGCTGTTTGAAGATCTAACTTATAATGGATTTTGAAGAAGCCTTCTTAGTGCATATCACGTTTTTATTCAAATGAAAACAGTCAAGCATTTCACCTTAGTAGTTTTTTATTATTGCAAAATACAGTACATACAATAAACAAAGTTTAACGTTAAATCAGTGGGGAAAACATACCGAAATTTACAATGCAGTACGGTATTCTCACTTGTTAATCGTTGTTCACTGTCACAGCATAATAAATTAATAATTGATTTTATTATCTTTGAGTTAAATTGAAGATGTCTTAAATGATATAATAGTTGTTCAATCAGAGAAAGCAACAACAAATGTTTAGGGTATTTGGTGAGAACATACTGTACGTCATAACGTTATAATCTGAAGACTCAAAACTGCTTGACAAAATGTCAAATGTTTTGATTTACGATTACATACAGTATGATCAATATATTGATTTTTATTCTGTAATAAAAATCTAATCTTGAGTTCATTTGTGTATTGAAGGTAATTTAAATGTAATTGAGTTGTGGAGATTCAATAATCACAAAATATCAACATGCACAGTCGGTCCCGGGAGGTTGATGGTCACTCCAATGTTTGTTATTGGAACTTGAACAACATTGGATAATAACTTACTTTTGTATTTTCACCTAAATTACACATCGGTAATCGACTGTCGGCAACAAGCTCTGATATGCAATATATTTGCTGTTCTCGGATGACTATATTCGTAATAAATTCTTAGAAATAAGATGCCAAGAAAAAAAGAAGTTACGACTCCAACAAGGAGATGTAATTTTGTCGTTGGGTCGACGTTATTTGAGTAAACATACCATACAATCATCATTGCAGCTCCTTCCACAAATGATATAGAATAATATACGATGTACTTGTGATATGAACGTTCATATTTAACCATTATGTCGGTGACAATGAAAACCAATCCTCCTACTAGAAAAAGAAACACTTCGCCTCTTCTTTCATTATTTTGCGACACTTTTTGTCGCTGGATTAACACAAACATGAGCATGTAATGCGCTACGCATCCCAAGCCAAAGTAAACAGGAAACATCGTAGAAAACAGTGATAAAATAGTAAGTCTAGAGCCGATTGAGAATAATCGCCATGGAAGTAATAAAGCCATTGCAGCCCAATCTGTTTTAGCCTTTTGAGGTGATGAGGCACTTAATATTCTGTCACATGTAACAGTAGCCCATACGATTCCAAGAAGTGACCCTCCCATTGATAAAAGTTGCCATAGAGCTGAAAAAAATATATAGATATTTTAGATTAGCATTTAAATAATTATATAGAAGCAATTTCTACGATTATTAAAATTTGATATTATTGTATTATGTACAGAGAGTACTTACAATTTTATTTTTTCCAAGCGATTGGCGATGCAAGAAAAACAATAATTTACATACATGTTATAATATCAGTTACATTTGCAATATAAAGTGGATTCTCGTTAACACGAAGCAACATTTTGGTCCCAAATTACAGTATAGGTTTTCCCATACATTTTTTGTTTGTTAACACGAAGTAAAACCCCGTTAACACGAACTGATTTTGCTTCTCCGAAAGAAATATTGCATATATCGTCGGCGAAAATGTGGAGAAAATCAAAATTTTGTTAAGTTTTAATGTTTTTATAAAAACAAATACAAATTCAATACATTTTTTGTTTGTTTTTATCAAAAAAATTAAAAATTGCATTGTTTTTTTTTCTGAGATGCATAATATTTTGAAATGTAAATTTAGTATCTTTTATGATGTAAATAGTGAGTCTAAAAATGTGAGTTTGACTCTAAAAATGTGAGTTTGACTCTAAAAATGTGAGTTTGACTCTAAAAAATGTGAGTTTGACTCTAAAAAATGTGAGTTTGACTCTAAAAATGTGAGTTTGACTCTAAAAATGTGAGTTTGACTCTAAAAAAATGTGAGTTTGACTCTAAAAAAATGTGAGTTTGACTCTAAAAAATGTGAGTTTGACTCTAAAAAATGTGAGTTTGACTCTAAAAAATGTGAGTTTGACTCTAAAAAATGTCAATTTGACTCTAAAAAATGTGAGTTTGGCTCTAAAAAATGTAGGTTTGACTCTAAAAAATGTCAGTTTGACTCTAAAAAATGTGAGTTTGACTCTAAAAAATGTAGGTTTGACTCTAAAAAATGTGAGTTTGACTCTAAAAAATGTGGGTTTGACTCTAAAAAATGTGAGTTTGACTCTAAAAAATGTGAGTTTGACTCTAAAAAATGTGAGTTTGACTCTAAAAAATGTGAGTTTGACAAATATATATTTTGCATGTGTTTGTAATATTTATACCAATTGTTTGTATAGATTTTCCAATTTAGTAAGCTTTTTCATTTTTTCCTTGACTGCAATCGAGTGACTGTCTAGCAACGTTTTTTTTGTTTTTTTTTTTTTGCTTTTATCCAAATATATGTCGATCATATTGAACAGTTATTTTAAGTTTTTCAATTCAAACAGACTAACCTTCATTTTTTAATTTTTTTAATAGTTTATCCGACTGAAAACATTGTTTTGCCCAAAGCACAGTCAATATAATCGTTTGGTTTCATTTTACTTTTTTTTTTTTTTTTTTTTGCAAAATAGATGTTTATGCTGTGCTATTTATACACCAAGTCCACGGTAAAATTGTTTATGCGGTATATGGTTGACATACGATATACGGTAATGGATAAAAATTTCATTTTTTACAAAGCATTTTTTTACAATGAGGAATTGGATATCGTTTTCATTTTATTTATGACAAAAGTTTTATAGTACTGTATATAGCAATATTTACCATAGGAAAATGCTTGATGACAGATATTTCATCTAAAAATCTACTGTATAATCAATATATGTCAGTGAACGATTTTAAGTAAATTTAAGGACATTTTAATAGATTTAAATGCTAACTTAAAATTTTGAAGTAACTACAAGTACAATAGACCCTTGATAATCCGACAAACGTTTGCAATGGATTGAAGAAAACTGTCACAAAGACCTTGTAATTTGACAAATTTTATTTCAAATCTTCAAAATGGGCCGAATTTGCCGGATTACAAGTTGTTTTTAAATTGAAACTATCTAGTAATTATTGGAATAGTCATGTTAGGTTAAACCGAAACGATTTCACTATATATTAATATTTATTCTAGCTTTTTTTACTATTTCATAAGACCTTCAATGTTATGATTTCTAACTTAAATTTATCTTCGCGAATCAATCTAAATTTAGCCAGAAGATTTTATTTTTTGTATCTCACTTTTGGAATCGATTTCTTTCCACTTAAATGACTCAGTTCATAACTCTTGTATGTGATTTTAACATCTGTTTCTATTTTTTTGTACTATTTCGTACTAGTAAGTTATAAAAAAATCATGTAAAGAATGTCCTTATTACAAATAAGAGTTGTTACTTTAGTATATGAATTAGTCAACTCAATAATTTGTGTGATAGTGTGGATAATAATTGTTTACGATTTAAAAATGAGTTTGGGCACATTCATTCTCTTTAAATATTCATGAGCACTCTATATTCACTGAATAACTTAATTAAGTAAAAATATTTACGTCATTAATCTAGCAGCGCAGGCCAATTTAGTAAAAAAATGACTTATTGATCTAAAATTAATGTTTTGGATTCATATGAGCTTCTAAGTTATGTCGGATCAAAAGTTCATTGATGAATATTGTATGAACTACAGTAGTACGGAGCATAATTAAGCTTGTGGATTAGTATTTTTGGTATTACTTTGATCGATATGATTATAATTATACTGTAGTATTAAGGTTCAATTATGGATTTTCTTACCTCCTTCTTTTTCTATACTTGGTGTCCCACCTTCAAGTATAATGTACAATTGCAAAGCATATTGTGGAACTCCTTGCATGAAACTGGTGAATGATTTCAAAAGACTTCCATCTCTTTCCATGGCATCTGATTTCTTGCTATATTTTTCTTTTACGCTTCCAGTTGACTTTTTGGACTTGTGTTCATAAATAAGAGACTGGCAAAACCTGGTTCAGTGTATATAAAGCAAAGTTAATTAATTAAATCATTCAGCAATAGTGTGTATTAAAACTGACCTAAGGACAGTGCCCATTTGAAGGACCAAAGCAATTCCTCGTATCCACCATGTTCGACGAGTGGCTCTTGGCAATCCTTCATCTTTATCTCGCAAATCATCATCAATAAACCTTCAATATACAAGTAATACACACTTAATATACAAGTTCAAAGCATTATTATATCAGTAAATGATGTTAAAACAAGTTATTAAATAACCAACAATAATTACAGTAATAATCTTAAGATTCAAATACTGTATGCTGAAAACGGTATGCTTTTCACATCCCACAGCATTACACATGACCCACTGTAGAATTATAAAAACACACCATTTGCAACATATCGTTTTCACTGTAAAATGTTTAATGAAATAGAACTCACGCACATATGCTGAATATGCTGTGTTTTTATTATTCTACAGTATTGCACGTGACCCATAATAGAAAGGAATAACATATCAGCTTCAACGTATTTTCGATTACACATTACCCACATTATTGTTCAGTACAACTATAATATGTTTATTTAAGTTTAAAATTTGATTATGTAACTCGCGGTTTTATGCTAGTAGAAGTTATGTAAGTCAAGAACTTTAAGTAATAGAATGAGTTTCTTACACTTTATTGGACATGTTAGTTATGATGATGAAAATGTCAAAATGAAAGAATTCTTACAAACACAATAAAGTTAATAAAAACGGTCAGCAGTCAAGATTGTGTCACTTAAATTTTTATGTCCATCATTTCGCAGAATGGTGTTTGACTTGCAATTAATTGAAACTCTGGTTATAAATAATGCAGCGGAATTGAACGTCAAATGCAGAGGATAAATCTTAATTTTGCAAAAACTAAAAGTCTTTCTTGAAAAAGTTGTTTTTAATATCTTATAAACAACCAAGTGGTACTGTACGTTTCGAGTATACTGTTTAATTATTTAATATCAAAATTTTCATATGCAACGAAAACAAATTTACGTACCGGTAATTGTTTTTGCTATGATAGCAGAACCTGCATTGAAGGAAATTTATTAAAACTCATCTTTGCTTATACAGTGCTTTTCATTATTCAACATTTTACCGGTACTGCTTCTATTGAAAATTGCAATATCTACTTGCTTAAAACTTGTATAATTTCTTAAAGTATAAATTTGTGCTGTATCAAAGAGCTTCATAATGATTCACATAAACAAATACAACCAACTATTTTGGTTAGTAATTTGAAATTTATATTAATTCTGGAGATATTCTTTTGATTATAAATTTATAATGTAAAGTGACATCTGCAAACAATTCGTAAAGAAAAGTTTAATTTCTACATAAAAACTAAGATTGTAAGCTAACATCTTAAGACTTAGTTATCTTTTCCAGGGATTAAGCTATTAAATCGATTGGCAACTATAGTTTAAATGGTAACTTTTATATCAAATATTTAATTAAGTTGTATTTTTATTGCCAAGTAAATTTGTAGGTTTTTGCTAAAACGCTAAACATGGTTCTAGCATACAAGTGGTCGATAATTTTAATATCAGAGGTTTTACACACAAGTTTACTTGTACAATTTGTCTTTTTCGTTTCCAACTAAGCTGTTTGAAATCTAGCTTAACATTTCTCATACAAATCTCCGGTATTCTAAGAAAGTTATTAAAATCTATTGATCTTTCATAAGAAAAGATGTCCTTTCAACGTCACATCCGTAATTATTTGTGCTTACTTTCGTAAACTAAAATCATTGCTCAACAAAAAATAAAGCTAAAAATCAATATCAGCACAACAATATGCATAGAAATAAGTTACACCGTAAAATGGATGTTTGTTGAAGCAGATAAATCTTGTTTTTGCAGAAATGCACTGAATACTTATAAACGAAGCAAATCGCCATGCAATAATGTTTATAAAACTGTATATAATACAGTGGAATCCTGTTAATACGAACTTGCTTAATACAAAATTCCCTGTAATACGAAACAACATTGAGGTCCTGAACTAAAGTATAGACATTTCCATACATTTTATCCTGTTAATACGAAACAAAACCCGTTTAATACAAAAAAAATTTGTTTCTCCGAATGAAAAAATGCAAAAAAAAAATGTAGAGAAAATCAAAATTTTTTATCTGTTTTGAAGTTTGTATATAAACAAATACAATTTCAATACATTTTTTGTTTGTTTTTATAAAAAAATTTATTTAAATTGTGATTCTAACATGATTTAAATTGTGATGCTAACATGATTTAAAATGTGATTCGAATATGATTTAAATTTTGATTCGAATATGATTTAAATTTTGATTCGAATATGATTTAAATTGTGATTCTAATATGATTTAAGTAGTAATTCTAATATGATTTACTTAACAAATGACATTTTAGTGAAAACATGTTTTGGTTACAACAAAATTCGTTTAATACGAAAACAAATCTCGGTTCCAAGCGTTTCGTATTAACCAGATTCCACTGTATTTCCAATTTACGTCACTTAAATTGTCAATACTGTACTATAGATCGTACCATTGTATAGCAAGCCCTAGCAATTCCGTATTATGCTTAATAATTAATTTTCACTTGAAATGAACTACCGTGAAAATCTCAGCCTAAAAAAAATCTTTATAAATGCCAAATGGGCAAGTTAATTCCCGCTATTTTGCACTGCAGACACGTTTATTCATTAACAAAACAACTAAATAATTATAGTAATTTATCTAGTATTCAAGTGACTGTAAATTACTTTATAAGAATTGAGAATTTTTCTTGTTGATAAACTTACATTATGCTAAATTGATTTTATTGCTAGTTTCCTGTTGTTGTTTTTTGACCTTCGTTAAAATTGATCATGATGAAATGATGAATAATGCAGCAATATACAGTACCAAATACCATATTTAAACTTCGAGTAAAGATAATCAATAAATAAGAAATTGGACATGCTTGAGAATTGTTAATTAAGTTGTTAAACTTGAAGAGATAACTTTGGAAAAAACGGTGTATTTGTTTTCTCCAACTGCATTAATTTACCAATTAAAATCTGAATCACTAAACTTGTTCATTCAAGCAAAGTAAAAAGTCTTAAATGAATGATTAAAGTGCTTACCATGCCAAATTAATTAACGAAGTAATAAAAATTGGTGCAATCATGTATGATAATGTCATTCTCACGTATCGATCATTTTCGGCTGCTCCTGAGTATTTTTTAACTAATTCAACGTTTGGTACAATATAGTTGATTGTAAAAACGGTTGTCAGAAATATTATTATAAGTCTGCTTTGAAGTTTACTATTGGCTTCTTCATTGGTGTTTTGAAGGGTTTCATCTTGAGTTTGTTGTTGGGTGGTGTTTGTTAGTCCTTCGGATTCTGAACATTCTCCGTTATTAACAACTTTTGCATTTGCATTTGAAGACGAAGTTTCACTTCTTGAAGTCATTTTTATCAGTTTAATAATATAATATAGCCAGTCAATCAATGAAAATATACTGTAGGTTACCGTGTTGTGACATTTTAACCGACTTTACTGTTCATTTTTAGCTGAAACGCCTTTGCAAGTGGAATATTTGGTAAACTTTGGAGATTTAAAATATGCCAAAGTTTATGCTCTCCCAAGTAGGCCTCCGCCTATTAAACTTACAGTATATACGTGTTCACTAAGTTTAAGTTTAGTTTTGACTCACATCCATACTGTATATCAGTTTACGTAATCCCTTTAGTGAATCAGACATAGTTATGACTCCACCAACAATGTCTAAATTTAAAACCACTGCGAATCTACTGTATGGTTACACTTTTTTAGTTTTTTTTTAACTTGTTGAAAGGTCTTTGACCATTAAATGTAACAAGTGAAAGAGAAAGTTGTTAATAAAACTTGTTTAGAAGTTATCAGCTGAAATAATTACACATTTTTTGGTTGCTTTTAAACTTAAAAATCGTTATAGCAAAACAATTGTGATTATTGTAGTGAAAAAATTGCACATATAAACTTTAATAAATGTTTAGACAATGGTGTACTGTACATGGTAGCCTTATACTCGTACAAGTTAGTCTAAGTTTTATTAGTTTTAATCATGTAAGCTTTTAAAGACACATCGAAGTCTTAAAAATGTTGTTAATCGCAATATTCAGACTTTGATATGAAAGAAATTTATTCGTTTTACTTTGATATGAAAGAAATTTATTCATTTTTTTTAAAGCAGATTTAGAAACCAAACACAATTTAATTAACGGCTGAATGCAAATCATAATTTACGTTTAATTGGCTTTTAAAACTAAAATCTAATTTTTGAAAGTTTCTTGAGATTTATTGCATAGATTATTTTGATGTTTTTTTAGAGTCAAACTGACATTTTTTAGAGTCAAACTCACATTTTTTAGAGTCAAACTTACATTTTTTAGAGTCAAACTAACATTTTTTAGAGTCAAACTAACATTTTTTAGAGTCAAACTGACACTTTTTAGAGTCAAACTGACATTTTGAGAGTCAAACTGACATTTTTTAGAGCCAAACTGACATTTTTTAGAGTCAAACTGACATTTTTTAAAGTCAAACTGACATTTTGAGAGTCAAACTGACATTTTTTAGAGTCAAACTGACATTTTTTAGAGTCAAACTGACATTTTTTAGAGTCAAACTGACATTTTTTAGAGTCAAACTCACATTTTTTAGAGTCAAACTCACATTTTTTAGAGTCAAACTCACATTTTTTAGAGTCAAACTCACATTTTTTAGAGTCAAACCCACATTTTTTAGAGTCAAACTCACATTTTTTAGAGTCAAACCTACATTTTTTAGAGTCAAACTCACATTTTTTAGAGTCAAACTGACATTTTGAGAGTCAAACTGACATTTTTTAGAGTCAAACTGACATTTTTTAGAGTCAAACTCGCATTTTTTAGAGTCAAACTGACATTTTTTTAGAGTCAAACTGACATTTTGAGAGTCAAACTGACATTTTTTAGAGTCAAACTCACATTTTTGGAGTCAAACTGTCATTTTTTAGAGTTAAACTGGCATTTTTAGAGTCAAACTCACATTTTTTAGAGTCAAACTCACATTTTCTAGAGTCGAACTGACATTTTTTAAAGTCAAACTGACATTTTGAGAGTCAAACTAACATTTTTAGAGTCAAACTGACATTTTTTAGAGTCAAACTCGCATTTTTTACAGTCGAATTCACATTTTTTTTTAGAGTCAAACTCACATCCCAGCAAAAACGATGCAATTTTAATTTTTATTTAAAAAAATAAACAAAAAATGTATTGAATTTGTATTTGTTTTTATAAAAACATTAAAACTTATCAAAATTTTGATTTTCTCTACATTTTCGCCGACGAGAAGCAAAATCAGTTCGTGTTAAAGGGGGTTTTACTTCGTGTTAAAGAACAAAAAATGTATGGGAAAGCCTATACTGTAGTTGGGGACCAACTACCTGCTTCGTGTTAACGAGAATCCACTGTAGATGTTTTATGATCTGTACTTTTGAGCTTTTAATTTTGTGATTTTAGACTCATTTGCAAATCTGTCCACACAGTAACAGGAATGAGTTACTGAAACTTTGTACTGATGAGATCATCGCTGAAAATTTAGTTTGTGTCAGATGCAAGTCAATTGAGGATTTAGTTGAGAAAGAAATCTCCAATAATTTAATCGTAGAAGTAAAGTTTTGATTTTTGATTGAGTTACCACAGTAATTGTTTTATTATTATCTTTATAATAGGCAGCTAAGGAAACCAGCAACTTTAGAGCCGAAATCGTTGCCAAGAAATTACCAATAATATGATTTTGATGATGGCCACAATTAAGCCAGCAGATAGCTTACCAGTTGTAAATATTAAAGATTTACATTCGTTTGAATCATATTCGAATTAATTCGAATGAATTTGAATATGAAGATATTCGAATCAAAACATGAATCAAATGAGTAGTAAATAGCTAGTTATTCATATTTAGAACGAGAGATGTCCTACGCTACTTAGTTAGTGATCTTAGTGAATTGTTATCTGATTTCAACGTCTCAAGCAATCTCGGAAGATTACTCGTGACACCTTGTGCTCCGATATTTAAAAATTGTTCTAATAGAGTTCGTTCTTGAGATTGCTTGAGAAGTTGAAATCAGATTAGAATTCGCTATAGGCAGCATAGTAATTATCTCGTGCTAAACGTGAATAACTAGCTATTGTCTACTCACTTGATTCATTTTCATTAGGTGACTCGTTTTAGCAACTCTACCACAGTGTTTTTGATTTTTCCTATTTAGATAATTACTCTGTATATCTTTTATAATGCTTTATAAGTTTATATAACAATAACTAATTTAGATTTTGATTTAAAACAGTCAATGGACGAACTTTCAAGGTATTTCATTGACGTCCATGAGTGGAATCATCATCCTTTGGCATTGAATGCTCTTTGGAATTAATTCCACTTCACTGTTACCCATTCAACGTTCAAATAAAGCTGAAACACCGCAAAAATGGATTGGTTCATCTCTATTACCAGTGGAAGCTTTCTTAAAAGTCAAAGCAACCACACAAAATAAGAGTAACACCAGAATTAGTCATTGTAGTAAGAGATTAAAGTCAATTGGAGTTTAAACGAGATGTTATTAGATATCTAAGCTACCCGTTTTCATGCCCGAAAGAGTACGACCGTTACACTGAGACATTTGGCCTTTTAAACGTCGACAAATTGTTCAGTCCACCTTACATTAAGGACAACAGGATTCAGATCAGAGTGATGGTGGAACCTCCAAACGTGGAGTTTTACTCAAACAATGGGATGTTGGTTTGGCTGGTGGATAATTTTAGATACAGAAAACAGTTGGAGATTGATGAGCAGATTGAATGCCAGACCAGTTTGTGTTTCAGTACAAATTCTCAAGGATACAGAATTAATATTTGCCTTTTTCGTTGTGGTTTTAAAGACATTCGTGACGTTTGTGCTTATGTGAGTCATTGCACTGGGGAATACAGTATGATGAAGCTCTGGGGAGTTTGTTTCCTCATAAATTGACAGTGACATTGTTTAATCAGAAAGACCCGAGCAAAAATAAAACGGTGGTATCGATAAAGCATGTTTTGGATAGAAACACAATAGTAATTTGTAGTCAAGCTGAGTTGCTTGAAAATAGATTTATTCATAATGATTCATTGCTGTTGAAATTTGTTATTGAATCGCTGTAAATTATTGGAATGAGACCATGGGATTTTGATTTATTACTTATAAACATTAAAAATCTTGAATTTATTTTCTTTTAAATTAAACATTCATGTTATTTTTATCCTAAAATGGGAAAATTTGCGACATTTTATAACTTTCAATTTGAAATCCGATTTTTCTGGGTGAATTTAAATCGATTAATCGTTGTTTTCTAACTAACGGTATCGATTAATTTTAATATTGGAATTGAAATCGATTAATCGCGCATGCGTAAAGTTGTCAATTACAAATTTCGAATCTCGCATTCTGTTATGGATTGTTACGGTGGAAAGAGTGAAATTGTGCCGTGGAAAAAGTGCTGTTTTTATATTTATAATGCGTTTGGAGACATTGAAAACCGTGATAGACTGAGCTGTATAATCTGGTAAGCTTATTTTAATTATTAGTAACGATTTATAGTGTAAAATGTATCGAAAAATTGTAACCGCGAACGATTTTCGGGTTATTATGTCACCAGACTCCAATTGGATTTAGCTGTCGTCAAACGGGAATGTACTGTAGGTTTAAAACAGCTATAAGTTTCCAATTTAACTTAATGATTTGTATAAATGAAAGACATTTTCAATAGTGGCATTTCCTTATTTTATTTTAACATATAAATATCGATAATGTACATGCAAATTTTGCACTTAACTCACTTGGGAATAGAATACAGTATAGCTTTGACGGGTCATATAACGCCCTCTATTAGCTAATGATAAAAAAATTGTAAATGCAAATTTACTCGATAACTCATAGACGGCGCTATATGACCCGTCAAAGCAAAAATATACACGTGAATACAAAATGATATGGTTATGTATTGAGTTGTTCAGTAATGTCATTTTAAAGCAGTTTATTTGAGAAATATTTCGGTTTTTAGGAACATTTGCTGTAAAAGTAAACAGAAGAAGCGGAAGTGGAGGAGGAAAGAGAGACTTTAGGACATCAGTGATATTGTGGACAATTGTGACATTTGAGAAAAACTGCTTGAAGACACCAAAAGCCAAAACTTGATGTACAAAACCAAAATGGAGGATGGTAACTTTGTTAACCTAGTAAAGTATTAATGGCTTATTTCGTTTCATAGTTGCAGTTAGGGCTTTGTTGTTGTTGTTGTTTGCTTTTGTTTATTGTTTTCAGATATTGAAGATCAAAGAAGACCACAAGACGCAAGTTACACC
This sequence comes from Helicorthomorpha holstii, assembly GCA_013389785.1. Lineage (NCBI taxonomy): Eukaryota > Metazoa > Arthropoda > Diplopoda > Polydesmida > Paradoxosomatidae > Helicorthomorpha > Helicorthomorpha holstii. The sequence continues at coordinate 1,070,794 of JAAFCF010006596.1, read as the reverse complement.
ACAGTTAGACTTAAGTTACATAAAAGAGTGGACATGGCAAATATATTTAAGTATGGTTTTTTAATTTAAAAAAAAAAAAAATAGCTTTGCAAGGGGTAAAAAATCCATTGGCCAATGGTGGGAGGTTCATATAGGATGACCTCTCTCTTAGATGTGTACTCAAATTTAGGTTTATAAGGTTTTTTTATTAGGTTTTAGGTTATTTTTTAAGAGTTATAAGGTTTTTAAAAGGTTTTTTAATACAGTTTATAAGGTTTTTAAAAGGTTTTTTAATACAGTTTATAAGGTTTTTTAATACGGTTTATAAGGTTTTTCTGACGGTTTATAAGGTTTTTTTGACGGTTTATAAGGTTTTTTTGACGGTTTATAAGGTTTTTAGACGGTTTTAAGGTGTTAAATTAAGGTTATAAGGTTTAATGGCTATTTAGCCAGTGCTATTATAGTGTTTAAACAGTATAGTTTATAGTTTAGTTGAAAAATCGTATTTAAATATTTCTGTCATGTTCCTAGATTTAGTTTTTTAATTAAGTTTTTAATTTTTAATTATAATTGGCTGTGTGGTGGTGAAGAGGAGGAACTGATGTCCTATGGAACCAGGAAGCTGAGGAACCACATTGAAGATGGACTAATTTTAATTAATATTTTTTAATTTTTAATTATGTTAGATAAAATTAAGATTTTTTGAAATAGGCCATTAAGTGTTTTTAATATGTAAATGCAGCTTTATCGATTTTTTTTTTTATAAAAAAAGCTGTATTTACTTTTAATATTTTATGTATTTTGATGTTTTCAGCTTTAAAAGAAGTAAAAAAGTGTTTTGTGTTCGCGTATTATGTTTGTGATCGCGTTGTTTTAAGAAAAAAGTCGCGTTGTCTCTCTTCCTCCTCCTGAAGACGACCAAGGCATCAACTTCCGGTTGTAGTCGTTCCGGTTAATGGATTAATAATTTGTTTGCTGATCTTTGTTTATTTAATTTCAGGTGTGATGGACAAAATAAGACGGATGAAGCGGACAAAGCCGGATGAAGCGGACAAAGCCGGATGAAGCGGACAAAGCCAGATGAAGCGGACAAAGGCAGATGAAGCGGACAAAGGCAGATGAAGTGGACAAAGCCAGATGAAGTGGACAAAGCCAGATGAAGTGGACAAAGACAGATGAA